>JASAND010013730.1:0-12437 GCA_030248195.1 Trissonchulus latispiculum
AAGCTCGAGCACATACTGTAGCTGTAGGTTATTTATGAACTATAAACCAAATGTATCGTGGATATGCATAATAGTTTACATTTACAAACCGCGAATATGGGTTGTTCGGCGAAGCTGTGCCCATATTAATTCGCTCACAACCTAGTCCTCTTCTATTTTTTAACCTAGCCCCATATTAAGCATTTTTAAGACTAGTCCTCTCTTGATTTTGCAACCTCACCATCACCCATATTACTTTTTTCATGCTCCAGAGGAGCATTTTTATTTCTTGTTTCCGTAATCAAATTATAATTTCGATAATAAATTCAATATATAGTCTTTAAACGTTTGTACCTACCTAAACAACTTTAACACTCCTATATTTAATAGTGGTATATTGTGATGGGTCTGTGGAACTTTACTGTTTTCTTTAGATATATCGTCATTTTTCGGATCCCAAAGGTCTCGCTTTAATAATCAACAACGTAGATTTTGCAAAATCTCGTGTTCGTTGTAAATCTCTTGGTAGACCGGAAATGGGACTTCTTGATCGCATTGGATCCGATGTTGACGCGCAGAATTGTGAGATTCTATTTAAACAGCTGGGATATTCGGTCAAAATGAAGAAAAATTTGACAACTGAGGTGAGAAACAAATGTTGCTCTGACCAGTGACGTGGTAATCAGTGGCTTTGGGTGTGTGTTATTTGTGTTTGGGTTGGGAGCCATCAGACCTTTGGCGAAATTTACATGGCTTATTCTATTTTCCATAGGTGATGCGTAAATCTCTGGAACGTTTTTCCAGAAAGGATGGCCATAGGAGCTGTGACTCAATGGTTGTAGTGATTTTGAGTCATGGAGACGACGGCGTTATTCATGGGACCGACGGAGATGGTATGAGGGTGGATGAAATGCAATCCTTGTTCGGCAGCCGCCAGTGTCCTGCGTTGGCCGGAAAACCGAAATTATTTTTTCTGCAAGCCTGCAGGGGCAGTATGTTTATGCACATTTTAACATGAACGACAGCTTCTGTTGTAGAAAGGGTTACCTACCAGAGATGAAACCGGGTCACCGGGTCCGGAGCTCTGACCCGGTCTTGACCTGGTATTTTTGATTGGAGGAATTTTTTTGCTGTTATAGGATATTTTTCAAAGTTTTACCAATTTTTGCCAACTGAAAACTTCAACTATTACTCAAAAACTAACAATAGAAATATTCTTAACTTAGTCGTATAGTTTTTTAAATGCTTGTCGCTGCAGTAGTGTCCTCATAATATTTGCAATGTCCTGTCAAGCTTATATCTAGGTTTGAAACTACAATGATTGCGTTGAATCTTAACTAGAAAATGAAAACTATTACATGGGATCTGAGAGTCTGAAATCTTTTAAAATCTAAAATTCTCCATACTCCGTCTATTGTAAGTGATTTATCACTGCTTTATTTTTGGAGGAAGAGGGTCAGACTGTGGGTTTCAAATCTCGGTAAGAAGGAAAATCTCAGCAAAACAAGGTTTACAGATTCTGAGTTTTACTTTTCATTTTTTTGCAATTGTTTGCAATTTACATATCCTCAGGAACCAATTGTGATTGATTTTATTTCACATTCTCTGAATCCTAGCCATAAGAAAAAATATTTCCGAAATATTTCCGCTGAGTGAAACTTCAATCATACAACTAAATGAAATATTTTACTAAATATAAAAGTGCTAATGTTAAACCCTATGATTAGAATTAGCTGATGTTATGACTTTTGCAAAAATATTTTCTTCCAATTTGTTTGATTCAAAAAGCTGCGCAGTTAGTTTACTTCACATTATTGAGTGCAAAATTGTGCAAATAGTTTTGATCTTTCCGGCTTACTTACAATATTCACTTTTCAATGCTACTACCTTAAGGAAAGCAAAACTTTTGCCCAACTTGATATTTTAGTCGTCAAAAATGTCCAAAATGGTAAATACCGCTCACCGCACTCTAATAAAGTATATATTTTTAATTTTTTGCAAGCTTAAATCTGAATTTTCGAAAATACCGGGTCAGGGGTCGACCGGGTCACCGGGTCAGTAAATAGTGACCCGGTTTTATCTCTGTTACCTACATATTTTTACCAGTTGATATTCACATCGTTGTAGAGTAGACAAAGCGGAGCTGAGGAAAAGACTACAGTGTTTCTAAGTAATGCTTTTGCTGCGCTACTAGAACTTACACATAAGAATCTACAGTGCTGCATTCAATTTCCCTTGTAGTGTGTTGTGTTGTAATTCAACTGTTAAAGAATCTGTTGTTAGATAGAGTATTAGTTAAGCAAACGGATTCTAGAATCGTTTGGAAATTTCAGAAATGTACGACGCTGGTCACCATACTGTGGTTGTTGGCGATACGATGGTCGATGGCATGGGAAACGGAGAGAAGCCAGGGAAGACCTGCGGTTGTGGTGATGCCGACCGGAGTCATCCGAAGCCTAATCTAACACAGCTTCGCAGTCTAGATCAAACGGATGCTAATGAAATCAGGGAAAAATTGCCTAGCGAAGCAGACTTTCTTACGGCGTACTCCACTGTACCAGGTTTGTAATTGGCTACTGAAGCTTTAATTAGGCAAAAGCCATATTAAGACGGGGGGTCGCCGGGTACCGAATTTTATAGTCACCGATTTCGCTTATTTTTGAGTATAATATATACCCCCGTATGTGTCCAGAAACAAGACAAATTTTTAGAGTCCAGGGTCAATCCAGTTAAGAGATATTGTAGTTCCAATCCAATCCCTACAATTTAGTATTTACGCCATATGCCTCGCTAAGGGCTTCGAAGGCGTGTACACATAGGATGACAAAGGACTACAGTATGGCCAATACATCAAATTGAAGCCTCTATCTTGGGCTATTTATTGCTGTGTAAATGACAATGATATGCCAAGCGACTAGCGAGAAACGACGTTTGAACGATTTGACCAAGCTCCTTCCGACTGTTATTTACTTCAAACTTTAATGCGCTTTAACTTTCTTGTACTGCTTTGTAGAGACTTGGTGCAAGAAGGTAAAATGTTCAGGACATGGAGAGCTTCAATTTGATATAAAATTTGGCTATATTTGAAAAAATTGAAAATTTGCCATTTTTGAGTATAGGCCTCCGTCATCGCACTGAGGCATGCGTCCACAGTTAAACACCAGCAATTGCAGTGAAATTTAGCACACATCTTCCTTTCATATGTGCAAACTGGCACACCTAATTTGGTTGGAATAGCTCGGTTTTCACCCGACTTATGGACTATTATCCAAAAAATTAAGAAAATGACGAATTTTGAGGCAAAACGCCAATGCGGTTACCAAAACTGTGAACTACTCACAAGAAGCAGCATGGCTTTTGCGTATCAAAATTGAACCTCTATTTGTGTACTGTGTTAATATCTATACGCGAAATCTGTGCAACAAACGGTTAGTTGACGAAACATTTCTTTGGTGACGTTTTTGTAAGTCAAATTTATGCAAAAACCTAGTACTTCACCCAACTTTGAAAATTTCTAGAAATTCGCTGAGCTAACGCAAAACACCTCATATAGATATTAACACGCTACCTAGTCCAGATTAACATTTTACCAAGTTATAGCTCGTGTGCTCTTGCATAGCGCTCAAACTTTTGGTTACCGCGAAATTTTCCTAACTTTTTTGTTTTCCTACAGTCCCGGCTAGAAGTTACAGCACTCTAGTCGAGACTGGCTCGCGACTTGCTCGCGTTTCTACTGTTTTGCAGTGTGCTTTTTGCCACTAGTTTTTCATGGATAGTTTTGTCCTTAAGCAAAGAAATACGGTAATGTGTACATTGAAAATTTGCTGCATACAGGATTCAATAAAAACCTTTGACTTAACTTTTTCTACATAGCTCAGCTAGTTTTCTTTACACACGTAGATACGTAAAAATAGCTTAGCGGTAAAAGATCAAACAACCAGTAGCTATAACAAGTGTCAAAAACAACTGCGACCAGATTGCGAGCAGACTGCGAGCACAAGTGCACGTAACTTCTAGCCGGGACTGTATGTTTAACACATGTCGGGGTCACCTTTGGAGGACTATTGTGAATGCTAGGGAAAGTTTTGCAAAAAATCTGAGATGGTCGAAAATTCGAGACCCCCTCCTTAATATGGGAAACGTAAGAAAACTTCGTTAAAAATTTGTTTATCACTAGTGCGTGACGTGACATCAATTTCTTTGGTTGTCTTTACTCTTTGTTACTATAATTACTAACATTGAATTTTTGCGTTTGTCTGCAAATACTATTATTATTATTATTATTATCATCTATTCTACCATTATTAAATTACTATTAAATACTATTACTCTTACTAGTATCCTGTGTGGGAGTGAAATAATTCTCAAGTTCCAGTGGCTTGCAGCTGTTTTAATTTACAGGTTATGTGTCTTGGAGAAATTCTGTACGTGGTTCCTGGTTCATTCAAGCCCTCTGCGAAGTCTTTGCTCATTATGCTCATGAAGAGGGAGTTCTGGATTTATTGACAAGAGTAGGTCTAAGTTTATACCGGCCTGAATAGAATGGCACTCTTGCATATTGGTATGTGCTTAGTTTCTGTCTTAGGTATGTACAGTAATATTGTGTCAAAATGTTGTTAAGAGTCGCAAGTTTCATGTATATATACGTACTCCAGGAAATTAGTTAGCGGTGTGATGAAAACGCCATATAGATATTACCACATGATCTAATCCAAATTTGCTTGCATGCAAAGTCATTTTCACTCTTCAGCAGCTTTCTAACTATTGGCAGCAGAAGTTTTCGTCCTTCTGATCGCATTCTGGAAGCTTGCTAGATGTGGGGCAGTTTTGCTGCAATAGCACTTGTCTTGTTTCGCGAACTTTGGACCTTCAACAGTGCTATGAAAATAAGAAAAGTCGTGATGTCGCAAAAAACGGGAATCCCGAAGTAGTTCACCATAACTCCACCATAACTCGTAACACTAGCGTAGATACGGGGGGGGGCGGCCGCCCTCCCCGAAATAATGGCTTTGCCCCCCTGAAAAAATTGGGCAAAAGAAAAATTTTACGCCCGCGCAGAGCGCGGGCGTTTGACTTTATTAGAAACATGCACAAATTGTACATTAATGCTTCAAATTAGCTCAACATTGATGCATTTTCTATACCATTAAAAAATTTTCGCGCCTCCGGCACGAATTTTGTTTATGTATTTAGATTATCAAAATTATTATTTTTCATTAAGCATGCTAGCAAATGTCTGTATAAATAATTGCTTTGCAGTTTTGTTATATATCTACGTTATTCCCAACATCATCAACCTTGGCATAATTGGTTGATATGATCAGAATACGCAGTTCTTATGGGAGCATCTTAATAGTTTGAGTTTTCAGACAAGACAAATAATGGTACAAAATGTTGTTAGACAATTGTTAATTCATTGTAAAGAATTAAATGTTTCAATAGCGTTTGATGGCGAAATTTAAAAATTTTCTCAACTTCTGGGGGCTCTCCCCCCAGACCCCCCGTTTGGGGGGTTAGGGTTTCGTTTTCAGTTGTAACAAGTCGAAAACATGAACCAAAGAAGACTCGAATTAATATGACAACTTGCGGTATAATACGTAGCGTGCGTGTATACAGTTATTACGCAAAAAATAAAATTCCCCCCCCCCCTGAAAAGTCTTCGGTCAAAACTGCCCCCCCTGAAAATTTTTTGTACCTACGCTACTGACTCGTAAAGCTATTTCTAAGTATCTACTTCCAGGTCAATGATCGAGTTGCTCGTGCCTTCACTTCTACTACTGGCTACAAACAAATTCCAGAACCCTGCAGTCGTCTGCGGAAGAAGTTTTTCTTTTATCCAGGCTTGAAAGCACCACCCTCTGATTCTACGATTTCTGCTGCAGCACCAGTGGCTCCCTCATAATTGGTGGACCAAAATGCGAAATTGAATATTTAGTGGACTACTTTGATTCAACTGAATGTTTTTTTTGCCACAGGAAACTGTACAGTAAGATCTCGTGTTGGGAGCATCGGGGTTGGCATTTCGGTCTCGCCCATCGAAAAGTCTCGGTTTTGGACTGATACCGAAAATTTGTTGGAACCATCAAATTTCATCAAAATGTCAGTGTTATGACAGCTAACAACTAACGAGGTGCGGGAACTGTTTCTGTGTGTTGAACTAACTAATGCTGAACAAAAGCCTCAAAGTATAAGAAACTAAGTTTAAGTGCCACCTTTAACTTTCATATTCTTTCTCATTTAAGTCTAAGGTTGCGAGTTTCGAAGTGTTGGTCTTGCCAAACCTTGGGGAGCATCTCTGATCCATTTAGTATAATATTATATGTACGTATGCATTTCAAGCGACAAAATGTAAAGCTGATATGAAATATTCAATAGCTTGTAATATTTTCACTGCTGGTAGGGTTCGTAGGTACTTTACTTGTGTTACGTTATTTGTTAACGGTTTTATCAAGAGTGCATAATTGCACTATATATTAGAAGAAGAGTAAGCCACTAGAGGGCTTCTCTTCTTGGCATTGCGTAACGGTGCTCCGACCACAATACGCGAATGTTCCCCCGTTTGGTGGGGGGGGGGTCGACAAGCATACCCCCTCCTCGTTTGGTGGGGGGGGGGTATGCAAAAGGGATCCCCGTTTGGTCGGGGGGGGGGTATGCAAAAGGGGTACCCGTTTGGTGGGGGGGGTAGGCAGAAGGGGGTCCCCGTTTGGAGGGGGGTAGCCAAGTCAGGCTAAGATTGGCTGAATCTGATTGGCTGTTGGCGACCCCCCCCCCAAACGGGGACCCCTTTTGCATACCCCCCACCAAACGGGGACCCTTTTTCAAAAACTACTGTAATCCTCTGCTATACCCCCCACCAAACGGGGAGGGGGTCTCTGCAATCTGATTGACTGTTGGCTACCCCCCCCCTCCAAACGGGGACCCCTTTCGCATACCCCCCCCCACCAAACGGGGACCCCTTTTTACATACCCCCCCACCAAACGGGGACCCTTTTTCAAAAACTACTGTAATCCTCTGCTATACCCCCCACCAAACGGGGAGGGGGTCTCTGCAATCTGATTGACTGTTGGCTACCCCCCCCCCCTCCAAACGGGGACCTCTTTTCTGCAACCCCCCCACCAAACGGGGGAACATTCGCGTATTGTGGTCGGAGCACCGTTACACAATGCCAAGAAGAGGAGCCCTCTAGTGGCTTACTCTTCTTCTTATATATAGTGCAATTATGCACTTGGTTTTATGCTTGTTAATCTTTTTGGTGCCTCTTTTAATATTAAAGCGGCCTTTTTTGTAACTGTGCATGAGGTTTCTACTACTTTAAATTAGTTATAGTGTATGTTATAATCAAGAGCTAATAATGCATAAGAGTGTGACAGCTTGTATGCGTATACTCTTGGTTAATCTACTTTGTTTACTGTGATTCTATGCATAAAAGGAACAAATGCTCTGTTGCAATGTTGTTATTACGATGCACATTTACGTAGCTTAACAAAATGGGCGAGTGCCCATATTGTTGGAAATCCTTGGTTTAATTTTAAATTTAATAAATTTTTGTGTTAAAGTTGATTTTATCTCAAATTAAGGGAGATTTAATGGTAAAAAGGGCGAAATTGAATAACATTTCCCGGGAAATTTTTTGAAATGACCTTGTGAGCCAATTTTTCAAGGCAAAATTATTGGTACTAAAACGGGCAAACTTGTTTGGGGGGAGAATGGTTTTTGGGATGGAGAGGGCCGTTTATCGGGGGCACCCCACTAGCAGGGGCGCACCCAGGATTTTGAAAAGGGAGGGGTCGAACCTGAAAATTTTCCTATTTTTTAGTTTTATGCATTGAAAATAGCTCAGTTTTTGCGTTCTCCCCAAAAATTCCGGGGGGGGGGGTAAGTCGGATAAAAAGGGAGGGGTCGGAACCCCCAAAACCCCTCCCCTGGCGGGTGCGCCCATGCCCACTAGTATAAGCCCATGCCCAGACTCGTATCTTTCTGTACTTGCGCTGATTCTTTCGTTATCCAGGGAGTTTTATTTCCAAATTTTCTTGCTTTTTGTTTGGTGTTTGAAATGTCAGAAATTATTTCATTCAACTTTGTAGTACTGGGTCATTTTCTTCTGCGTTTTTGTGCCATTTTTGTTTATTTCTTGAATAAGTGTGTATTATATATTGAATAACTATAATCTGTTTTGTCTGCTCCATCATGAACCTCAGATGTAAAATTAATGGTTGTCATAAACTTTGTTTTAAGGTGGTGGTTTCCTTTTGTGTAAATTTGACCCTAAAGACTTCAATTCTTTATGAAAGTAGATGAAATTTTCCAAATATGCTATTTTGGTATTCTTTAACATTCTCGGACCAGTCCCACATTTTTAGGTGAAAAGATGAGAAATTTTCGGTTTTTGGCATTATCACTCAGTAGGTTAGTCGATACATCAGATTGGTTGTTATGGATGGAAAGAGGGTACAAAAACGAACATTTTTGCTTTTACAACCTTTGAGCTATCTCTAGTGGTTAAGTCAGTATAAGCCAAAAACAATTTTTGGGGTCAAAAACCGGCTGTTTTCGAAAAAATCAGTTTTTTCAAAATTACTGCTAAATCGTACGAACAATTTTCGGTTATTTATATTCAATCGATAAGCGGTCCAATTGCCCATTTTATCAGTGCCTATTAGCTGGGCTTCGTTGCTTTAAGCTAGAGATTTGGCCGAAAAACCATTTTGGCAAAAACTGCGATTATTTTGTTTTGAACAGCGATTTCTCAAAAACTACCCAATGGATTCGCCTGATTTTTGGCTCAATGAAAATTGGCACTATTGCGGAGGGACATTTTTCTTGGTTTGAGCTATAACTTCGCCAATTGCGAGAAAACTGAATACAAAGTTGCGAAATTTCGTGTCACCGCACATTTGCCGGATTTTCTGGAATATTGAGGCTTGTTGAGCCAAATCCAAAAAATGTCCCTCGGCGCATATGTCCTCCATATCATGACACAAGAAAAAATTTTGGCCGATTCTACAGTTTTGAGAAATCCATGTTCAAAAATTTTTGGTCTATATTTAGCCTGTCAGAAGTCAGTATGTCAGAAAATTTTTGCTAGTTTTGTGCTAATTTTGCTGGTTTCGTAAACTCATCTGAATGTACAGATTATAAGCTTTAAAACGATGTATAAAGCTCTTTCCAACTCCCAAAACTGCGAAAGTTATAGCGTTTCAAAAAATAACGACAAATGCACTGCACAAAAGGATACCAGCACCTTAAAGCCGTAATTTCGTTCGATTGCATTCCGTTTTGACAACATGATTTTGGACATTTTTTCAAGGCTTATTTACTAGCTCGATTACTACATAATACGTTTGTAGCGGGTACCTGTTGTCCGGTCTTTGAATTTAGTTATTTTGCGTGCATTGTCTTACTCTTTTTTCACACATTTGGGCACGGACGAAATCCTTCACTTAGCAATGTATCATGGGAAAATTGAACCATCTTTTTACCAAGTACACAGTATCTTTGGATTTTTAAATCCGAAATTAAAAATGAATTTGTTTTTGACATACGTTTATGTTAATGGTGGGCGTACTTTTTACATACTTTGCTATTATGCGTTTGTATATACTTGCGTATTTAATTACGTTATACATTTTGTTCAGTATTAAAAAGACCAAGGCTTTCTTATTTTGGTTAGTGTAGGATAAGGGTTATTTCGAATACCATTAGAGTGTCGGAAATTTGTTTCAGTTCCTTCAGTTTTATGTGGTATATCCTCCTAGAAAGGGGACCGGATTTAATGATCACATTGTGATAAAACGAAAACCATTCCTGTAAATAAATTCTCGGACCAAGTAGCTATTTTTGCTGTTTTTTTCTGCTCATCCAGCCCTTCCTCTAGTGCCTTCAGCATTCAAGAATAATATGAGAAGTTCGTTTCCTAGTTCGGATAAATTGGTAAAGGTGAAGTGATTCCCAGAGAGGCCTCCAACTAGAGTTGTGCTTGGGCCTTGAGTCGGACCTGGGACCGGGCTTGACTCGGCCCAGCCCGGTTTTCTACGGCAAGGCCCGGGCTCGAGGCCCGAAAAGTTCTGAAGGCCCGTCCCGAGCCTTGCCTGTCGGCCCTCTTGGGCCTTTCGGGTCAGCTAGCTTACACGCAAGAATACGCATACAATTTCATAGTACAATGCATATACGTATGTGTAGCATATTATATGTGTGCATGTTAAATATAATTAATTAAAATTACTAATAAATTACCTAGTAAACCTTAAGCTAATGAGCCAATCAGCGAGCTGCCACACGCTTATGAAAGCGTGTAATTAGTGCAAAGTGGGACCCCCCTCCCCCTGAAGTTACGGGTGGTCCCGGCTACTCATACTATTATGTACTCTTTGTCACACTTATTTTACAGATTACAGAAAATGAAGAAAGAAGTCATGTCAAGTTATGTAAGAGTATTTTCTTCATAAGCTTCGGACTGCATACGAAATCGGTAGAGTTTCCCTAAGTGAAATGAATTAACACAGTATAGAAGTACAGTACTCCAAAAACAGCAAATATTGTAGGAATCACAATTAAGGATGCTGTGTCAACTTTACAATGCCATGGTGTTGTTATTTTAGGAATTGGTTTTGATTTAATCAAGGCAGCATTGACATTCTCATCGTCGCTTGTGGCTGCTGAAAATATTTACAATATATATTAATATATTATTATACTAATATAAATAATAGAATAAATGATTAATTAATTTCGACCGTTAAAAGTTTCTCTGTATAGCTCAATTGATTGAGAAAATGCTTTGTCTTACTGCTGATCTGCTCGCGTCAGTTACTTGCTTAAGTAGGCCGGCCTTACCGCTTAGCTACAAATGCACAATCGTGCTCTTCTGCCCTGCGCGTCTCTCTGTGGCCGCTCAAAAAATCTCCGAGAGCAGTAATTCTAATTTGCGAGATGCCTTTGATAAGAGTTGGACTCAAAGCATTTTGGTTGGGAACGTCGTCCAAATTACAACGGGATTTTCAACAGGAACCCGTTGAAAGTGTCCTGCTGTAGACGGGGTTTCTGACGGGGTTAGTTTTTATGGTACTTAGCATTTTCCCGTTAGTTAGCACAAAGGTTTTTGCTTATGCCAAGTTTTTAAGAACACACAGGTTGGCCAGTGTACATCATTAAACCATTTACCAAGGGAATTTTATTTCAAAAGTTGTTGCAATGTACAGTTTTTTGTAAACAACAAAAACAAGAAAACCCCGTCAGACTGCGGGGTTAAAGCAGACATGTGCAGGAGGGGAAGTTCTGGGGAGGGGGGTGAGCCGGCGGTCTTAACCGGTTTTTTCTGTTTTTTCGGAAAAACCAGGATTCAGGGGGGTGAGCTCCAGGCCCCCCTCCCAAGTATATGTATGGGTTAAAGTAATGTTTCAAGGGGATATTTGTGCAAATTTTTCCGCGGGCTTTCTAACGGGACTTCATAATTTAGACGACGTTTCTTGGGCGGTCCACAGCAAGCTAGCCGTGTATTGCAATACAAGCAGAATCGAGCATGCAAGTTGTCAATGAATAATTATGTAAGAAGATTTTCGTATTCAGATTACAGTCCGCTGTTAAAGGGAAGCAATGAAAATAGACTTATGCTTGCCAGTCTTAGGGCCTATTCCTTTAAAGATTAAAATGGTCGGATTAAACGGATTAAAAATCAGCCTGATTAAAATTTTAATTGCTATTTCTTTAATGCTGGATTAAACGGATTAAACGCATTAAAATTAACTCGTTTAATCCGACCATTTTTAATCCGCGAATTAAACGAGTGGATTTTAATCCACTTAATTCGCCATTAAAGAAACAGCGATTAAAAATTTTAATTCGCCCACTTTTAATCCGCTTAATCCCCGTGGCTGCACGAGGATTAAAAACTAGTTTAAAATGAAGGAGACGGATTAAACGGATTAAAATTAATCTTTAAAGAAACAGCGAATAAGCAGGTCGGATTAAAATTAACTCTTCCATTTTTTAATCCGAAGTGTGAATAAAGAAACAGGATTAAATTAAAATTTTAATCCTAGGTGCACTAAAGAAATAGGATTAAATTTAATCCGTTTAACTCGTTTAACTCGCTGGATTAAATTTTAATCCGTTTAATCCGAGGTGTATTTCTTTAATGCGGATTAATTTTAATCTAATCCGTTTAATCTTTAAAGAAATAGGGCCTTAGTTCTTCTGCTACCATAAGCTCTGATTCAACACGACGATAAGGTTCGATTTACACAGGTTTTAGATGCAAAGCACTCTTTACCACTTACCCTGCTTTTGATGCTGTATTTCTTTTTCGCTCTTACTGCGGTAGCCTGATCTTACTATTGCTGTTTCTATTAAAGCCAGCGTTATGAACACAATGCATGTCAATACCCAAACATCTATAGCTAAAACCACAATGACAATTACGAGTGCAAGCTGGCGGCAGCACACACAGGTAAGCAACTGT
>JASAND010013731.1:0-10227 GCA_030248195.1 Trissonchulus latispiculum
CTTAAATGTTATTGTGTTGTTAATTTATGCGTCTATGTTTTAGAATCCAGATAGAAAATCACCAGGATTTTAGAAAACAGAGAAGTTTTACTAGAATTTCAAAATTTTAAAATAATAGCAGTTTCAGTAGAAATTCCTCTGAAAATTTTTCACTAAATTACAGGAAGCAAGAAGCACGGTTCTATTGGCAAGAATTGCAATTCAAGCGTCTGTCACTGTATTTTCGTTCCAATGATTAAGTCAGTCAGCCCAGTTCCGGAACTGAAAGTCTGCCAAATTATAGCTTCAAACCAAATCATTTGCATAATCCAGTCCAAACTCTGAGTAGACATGAAGCGCGAAAATTTGCGTCATAGACTAAATTGAGACGCAGCCAGAATCTGAAACTGGATCAGGACGATGAAAGGAAGTCGTCACCTTTTCGGATAAGCATAGCTTAAGTGCAGCACTTAAAAGTCACGCCAGATAACATCACAAGTCATGGATGAGATCAGCAAAAATTATGAAAGAATTAGAATCCATTGACTTTCAGCAAAAAAATAAAACAATTTGGCTGTCTTTCTCGGTTACCTGTAGCAGAGTTGTGACAATACTGTGTTTTCTGCAGTAATATTGTGTAATTACGTTTTGCAGTATTTTGTTTGCATATTCTGTTTCAGGAAAAAGGAAATCACAGAAGCCAATGCAGAAAATCAAGGAAATTTAATCGCTGAAACAACTAGCCAGATCAATCTTCATAAAACAATTGGTGGTTCGAATCCCCACTGCATCTAGTTTCTTCATTTTTTAAATCTGTATTTTGGCTACTTTGGTTTCCTTATTAGTTTATTTCGTTTATTTCGCAGTAATAATATATTATATGTAGTTAATTACGATTAGTATTAATATTTGGTGCTTAATTTGTGTTTTCTATTTTAGTTAGAATTTTTCTATGAAGCTGACAGAAAAGAAAGATATAAAACACTTAAATTTAATATGCTGTTCTATGTTTGTTACAAGCTCAATGAACGTTTGTTTTTTGGCTTTTTTATAACGTATGTGCATTTAATGCTTGCATGTAATCGTATAATGTGCAAAATTGTGCAATATTAGCTCTGCAATTGTTACTATTATAAGTTTTCTTGCAATTGCGTTAATTTCAATGCTTTGTTATCACTATGCTGTACTGTTCCGGTAGTGCTCTCGATGTACTGTCTGATAAACATGATTCACAAGTAAACAAAGACCTTAGATAGTTAGTTATCCCTTGTATATCAGCTTTCCTAAAATTTCTAAATTTTCCTTGACTGGAATTTACCGTTACTTGAAAGGGTCAGAAGGACCCGAAAATGTCAAAATGATCGTAAGTTGAAAAATGGTCTCCAATTGTTATCTCTGAAACAAAATTACCATCGTTACAGAAAACTAAATCGAATTATTTCCTCCTCTATGAGTTGGCTCGGTTACAAACTGGCTAAACCCCAACATCCTTCAGCTTAGTGTAAAAAACACGATCACTGTCATTGCTTGGCCTAGATCCGCTTTGCCAGTCAATGTATGGCAGATTAAAATCTCCTAATAAAAATATTGGAAAAGACTGCTTACTTAACTGATTTTCGAATTCTTGCAGCAGCGAGAGAACAGAGTTACATTTGTTTGCAGATGGTGTTCAATAGACCAACCAGAATTGAGCTAATATTTTTTCATGTATACATTTATGCAAATAAGTTGAAACAAGTTAAGCTTTCTTATATACCAAAAAACCTTCAAAGTTTTAGGAAGTAAGATCAGTACCCCTACTCCACGTCCAATACTACATTCATCATCACAACGCTAAATATTATGATATTTCAGAAACGACAATGACAAATCAGAAAAACCACTATCAACCTTAAATCCTAAATCTTATTAAACCTTAAACCTTAAATATTAAACTTATTGCAGTGTGAACCGGGCTTACGAAGGTTAAACGAAGGGACATTTTTTTTTGCAATAAGCTGGATGCTTTTAGTTCGACATTTGAAGGCAAAACATTCTGGTCAGCATACGCGTCTTGTCTGAATTTGTCGTTGCACAGTTATGTTGTCGTTTTACTCGAATTGAAAAGAAAGCAACGTGCACTGTATCTAAAAACCGTGAAATTTGAGAATTCCACGACCTTAGGCTTTTTGTGAGTACTACTGAAAGAAATGGCTCAAATCCGTTATCTGGCATCTCATAAAACATTCTGCAGTCATCCTGCACAACTTCTAAATTTGTGCAGAATAAAAATTCAGCTCTGAAAAGTATGAAACCTTGACAGAAAACAGGTATCTTGGTAAATGGGGTCATGCAAACATTTTATGTTCTATAGCATCAAACCGTAATGTGACATGGACGTAAATTGGAATTAAGACCGAATGGGAATGTCTGTATGTAAATCAACCATCTTCATTCCCGAAGGGCAACAACCTTTTCCAACGTTGAAGCTAAAACTGAAGTTAGAAACATTTGCTGAACACAAACAGTGACTACTAGAGCTACAGCACCTTTGCCTTCCAAACTTCCATCTTCATTCCCCATGGGCAAATGCCTATTTCAACAAGTTGCAGCTTTTATGTGTTGCGAAAATTGTCAAAGCTGCCAAATTGTCATCTCACATTTTTGGTTTCTGCTGGAACTACAGGATTTTATCAAGGTTCAGAAACGTGATTTTGCAGATAGAACCAAAAATAGTGAGATGCCAATTTGGCAGGATTTTGACAATCTCGCCTATGTTTAACACGTAAAAGCTTGGCTGAAACAGGCATTTGCCCTTTGGGAATGAGGATGAGTGTTTGGAAGGCAATGGTGCTGTAGTCACTGTTTGTGCTGTGCAAGTATTTTTAACTTCAATTCTAACTTTCTTCTTGATAAAGGTACTTTCCCTTGAGGAATGAAGAGGGTCGATTTACAGGCACTCTAGTTGTACCCTTTATGTCAATGTTGAGGAAGGTGTCAGATAACGTTTTAATGCTGAGACGATCAAATATTTGCATGTTCTCCTGATCAAGATAAAATTCTTTATGTTGTGACAACCTGTTTTCTGAAAAGAGTTCAGCCAGTTGCACAAATTCAAAAGTTGTGCAGGATGGCTACACAAATATTATATGACATGTCAGATAACGGATTTGGGCCAAAGAAATTATACAATGCTAAAAAGTTTTTTTTGCTCTGTGGATTAAATTTTTGGCCCTTGGTTAAGATGTAAACATGTTTTCACATGATTTTGTTCACTACACATCTACTGTTTGTCCTGCCTTCCAAGAATTCAAAAGCTCTGTGCACGCGCAATGATTATGTAATTCAAGATCAGCAGTATATATATACACCAATTTTTGCGTCCACATAGGGTATGCAGTGGGAATTGCGCATAGGATGTTATACAACTCTTTTGCACTTTTACTGTGTAAAGACTGTGCATATAAATCAGATAATGCACACTGCAGCGTGCGTATAACTAAGTTATACGCAAGCTGCAGGCTAGGAGGCCCGGCCCTAATCTAAGTTGCTGAAGCATACAGTTCAATGCATGCTTCAGCTGTGTGTACAGCAGAGCTCCAACCTAGACAGCTCTGCTGCACACCAAAACATAGGCCTCCCAGCCATGGCTAGTAATGAGATTGCTGCCACTTTACAGTAAAATGTGTCTAGACATATCTGCCAGCTGCTACATAAACGAGTAAGGTTTCATCAATTAAGGATAGGTTTAATAGTTGTAGAGGTACTTTACAACACACCTTAGCGCTGTTCACTAACTTCTACTGCGCACGTCGCATGGGAAGCCCTCGTGCGTGGCACTCGTGCGCTTCGCGCACTCGTGCCCCACACTCGGACGGCGTATAAATCCCTTCCCACACGGCGTGCGTATAAATCAGTGAATGCACGCTAAGGTGTGCTATAAAGTATACTTTATGTATATATATGTTACGTGCAAATTGTGTTCCCGTGCAAGTTGTAATTTGCATAATGAAATCGTGCAAATTACAATCTGCACGGTTGTTTTCCGTGCAAATTGCAGTTTGCATGGAAAGTGCCGTGCACATTGTAAAATGACATCTTAGCTTAGACCTTGTAATTTTAAAAACTTTGTAAACTTTTTGTAATTTCAAAAATGGTATCCTATAGGTTGGTTAGTGATTACGATAAATGGAATGTATCGATCAAATGAAATCAAATATAGATGCTGGGGAGATATATAGGGGACATCATTTATGGCAGTAACATCATCATCATCATCATCGGTGTGGCCTGGCAAAACGAATCCATATAGCCGGACTAGAAATGTCCGGTACCCCTAAACATTGACAACATTAGTACAGCTAAAAGCTTTTTCGAAGTTCGTATTATTGGCGAATTTCGCAAATTTCGTGAAAGTGTTGTTGATTAGCTAGGCTTTACTCATGCATATTTTACATTTTACATATGCGTATTTTACATGCGGGGATCATTGCACCTTAGTGAGTGTTAAAGAAATGATAGGCTCTCTCAGGTAACGTTAAAACCAAAGGCCCGAGGTATGAACGTTCAAACGAGAAATCTGAATGTGCCTACTCAACTCATGTAACGTGATCTATATATATATATATATATATATATATATATATATATATATATATATATATATATATATATATATATATATATATATATATATATATATATATACAAGAATAAAAATGCTCAGATGGAGCATGAAAAATGCAATATGGGTGGAATTAGGTTTTAAGTGGACAGAGGACTAGGTTTTGAAACGTTAATGTGGGAGGAGCAGGTTGTAAATGCCAGGAGGACTAGGTTAAAAGCGCACTAATATGGACCAGCTTCACTGAACAACACATATTCGCGGAAACTGCCCGGACTGATGCTGGTGGCAGTTCTTCAATAACAGTTTACCAATTCGTGAGCATAAATCTGTGTAAGCAACTATGTGTAGTGGTGCTCATACTACTTAATAATTACATAATATGCAACATAATTTAATTAATTTAATTAATATATATAATGTAACTCTTAATAAATACAACATGCAGTAAAAATTGGTGTCACAAATTCTGCGCTAGCATCTAACCATCCCAAAGTTTCTTATGCAACAAGCCGCGTCTCTCCAGCTTGTTCCGTGAGCCCTGTAGACACAAAATGGGCGTTTTGTGGCCAAAAACGTCGTTAGGCCGCTTTTGGGCGGCCGCACAGGTGGCATGCCGGGCCGGGCAGCAAACAAACATAGCGCGGGGCACATGAGATCATATCGGCATTCAGAAAATATAAACCTTTCCGGCCGAAAACGTCCACATCTTTCAAACACCTCTGCACAAAATTGCATTTTTCCAGGCGTGACTTACACAAAAAACAAAAGGACCTAACTTGTCCGGAAGCGAAAATTTCCAAAGTTGAAAATTTTGACCAAAACTTTTTTGCAACTTGTTGCACTCGTTGTATAGATTCCAATGATACCAAACTTGCCGAGTTGCGCTCAGTATTGAGCTGCCACTGTGCTCGAACGAGTCTCAAAGGGCCGCGCAGCTCCTTTTACACCCATATTATGGGGGGGGTCGCTCTCGCGCCCCCCTATAATAGGGGGAAATGTGCATGGACTATACGGCTTTTAAGGAGTGAGGAGACACTTCAAGGAGGCAAAAAATTTGCACATTAATTTTATGTCACAAAGCAAACTGTGCTTATTGTATTCGCAGTTTAATACAATTTAAAACAACAACAAACCATGAATTTATTGTCGATCAGAACGTCGTATTTTTCGGTTTTTTCTTCGCTAAATTTTTTCATCAAATCGCTCGAATTTGCCTTTTATCATCATCTAATAACCACACAGATAACGGTCTTTTTTGGCTCAGGTCCGTTATATGTACATTGCCATGGTACAACACCACGTTCAACTATAATAAAAACAAGTCCTTTCATTCCCAAATATGAGCTGTAAACTGACTAAAATTGGCAGACCATCACAGGGCCTTTGCATGGAAGAGTTGAAACAGGAAAAGTCAAGCTTGAGTGGAGTTAGTTGAGTAAAAAGTTTAACTAGATTACCGCGCTCGCTGTCATCAGCCAAGTGTTACACAAACCAAACACATCCGCTTAGGATTAACCGATCCTGTTAATTTTAAATGGTTCAGATCAGATTTGCATCATTACCAAAATAAACAGTAGAAATGACTTTTCCAGATTAAAGTGTACCTTCTTTGCCTTGCCATTGTTGTACCATTATTGTTAAAGATTTGTTGAATTTAGCCAAACCAAACATTACCTCTTTTATTTTGTGTCATTTTGCGACATCAAAGGTGCTGATATGAAATAAGCAAACATTATAGGCTGCGTTGAGGTTCTAGAGATGAGGATTTTGGCTCGCGGCTCGGCTCGGCTCGGCTCGGCGCGGCTCGGCTCGGCTCGCCGAGCCGAGCCGAGCCGGCAACAATTTCTCCCGAGCCGAGCCGAGCCGAGCCGGAGAACTGAAGCTCCGAGCCGAGCCGAGCCGAGCCGACCCCAACAAAAAATAGTAATTCGACCAAATTTCCCTGCTATATTTTCGAACTTGTTTAAGTAAAATTGCCAATAATTTCAATGAAGACTAATAATAATTGCCAATAATTTTCTTTAGCTTTCTCGATACTTTCCAAGCAAATCTTAATCTTAATATTAGGCTGTCCTTGACGCCAACTTGTGTATGGTATTGATATACTTTTAATAAGAAAAACTTTTGACTTATTTCATTTTTTCGTCTCAGTTTTGGTTTCATAAAAATCTTACCTGTAAATTCCATTATTCCGTGTTTCTGGGTATTTGTAGTATTTTTATTTTATTAGATAGCGAAAAAGTTGTAACTGCTTCTAGTATTCGAGTATATAATATGATCTTGAGAGGCTAAGGATAAATCTTAACTTGTAATCATAACTTGTTATAATTTGACTTGTAATGATAACTTGTAATTTGACCAAGACAACAAAGAACAAAATAAAAAAATTCCATGCAATATGGCGAATTTGAAACCTCAAGCTTGGCGAGCCGAGCCGAGCCGAGCCGACCCACTTTCAAAATTGTTCCGAGCCGAGCCGAGCCGAGCCGGGTATGACCGCGAGCCGAGCCGAGCCGAGCCGACCTCACTTTCTCGCGAGCCGAGCCGAGCCGAGCCGGAAAAGTCCGGCTCGTCCTCATCTCTAGTTGAGGTACAGCTGTAAAACCTTACTGTCATCTGTTATGTTAATAGCTCCAGGATATCCTACAAGTTCCGGTTGATGGCTGAGTTCACCGATTTCTCCAGTGTTTATTCCTAAACGAAGCCCAAGTTTGTATTAATGCTTTTTTTAAATCCTTAAAATTAAACTTGTATTATTGACAATGATGTTTTTGTATGATATAGCAAAACGTAAAGTCTGCAAAGCCAGTCATTTCAGCCCAACTGCCACTAAGTTGGACAAGTCGTTGAGATGAAGGCAGCGCGCTTGTACCGGTTTTCCGGTTTTTGTTGACAGAACTCTCCTTGTTAGTTTCTTACTGAGTTGCATAGGTTAACACGGGGGTTATGGTTGGGTCCAAGCTCCTAAACCTGGACAAAGACAAACCCTACCGCCGTCAGGGGTAAGGGGTAAGGAAAAATTGGGCAAATGAGCAGAAATGGGGGAAAATTAGGTTTTCGCTGTTAAATTTTGAACCATAATTTCATAATTGTTTCAATAAATCAAAATTTTGATATTTTTAAATTAATAATTTTTCTTTAAATTTTTCTAAAATTGTTAATTTATATTATTACTAGCGTTAATGTATGCGTATGATACAAGCCCCCTGAATATTTTGGTTCAAGGTACAAGCCCGTCAGAATTTTATCGGGACAAGCCCCCCCCATGATCTGACCCTGTGTTAATGATAATGTATGCTGAGTTATTCCTCATTTGGCCTAGAAACTGCTTGAAGCTTCGATACTCTTTTCAATCCTTCTTCAAATCGCCTTTCTGAAAAGTTGATGGCTTACCAATTCTACAGCCTTTAACACAAATAAGATCTTTAGGGTCGCCCGTCTGATCAAGACTTAATTGCTCAGTTATAAATATTTTGTAGGATTCTTGAGTATACGAAGCAAATAATTGTTTGTTACACAACTTTTGCTATCATTCGATATATCCTTTTCATGAGACCGTAACATGGTTTGCTTGCGCTTCAGAGAGAACGACACATGGAATTGCTCTTGGTAACACTTACTGTGAAATTTTAGCAAGCACCGCTTCATTATTTGATTCTGATAACAATTTTTGCTGAAATTAATTATCTCAAATATATACAGGTTCACAAAAATATTGGTTTAATGTAATACATGTGGACACATATTTCTACAGTTTCGCGCCCAATTGCAGAAGAAGAGTAGAAGCCATGTTTGGAGTGCAAACGTAAAGGTTTACACAGTAGCCATTGTTTTATTTTTAGTCCTTCCGAATCGGGTATATACCTGGATTTCCGGAATCTTAGTCACTATCGGAAACAACCGACTGCTATGGTTTTCTAGCAACAGTGCTCTCCCCAGCTTACTCATCTTCCATGGATTGTGGAGCGAAGAGCTATAGCTATAGCATGCTATTGCTCTCATTTGGAACAACTCTGTTCTTCAAGACAAGAGACTTTCTCAGTCGCTCGTTGACAAAACCGCATTTTGGGAGGCCTTTTGCGCGGTAAGACAAACGCATTTGTGGTACCTAATTTAACATATTGAAGCTGTAGCCAGCAGAAAATGCTCCAATTGATAAGACCAAGAGTACATAATATATAAGAGTGTGACAGCAAGCAAGCTCTCTGTTATCAGCTCAAGGAACATGCTCTGTTCGCTAACGGCTGACCTCCAGACAAATGTGTATGTTCACTTCAAAGAAATTGGCACGCTATCTTTACGTGTTAACGCTGGAAAACACAACTACTTAGTTGGTTCAATGTGCGTTTGTTGCGAGCTTTAGAACACAAATGTAGCGTGCAAATTTCTTTGAAGTGGCATACACATTTGTGGGGGGTCAGCCTTTAGCGAATAGAGCATGTACCTTGAGCTGATAACAGAGAGCTTGCCTTCTGCCATACTCTTATATATTATGTACTCTTGATAAGACCAAGAGTAAACTTTACACGCATAGCATTCGATGTCTGTTCATTTCATTTTCATCGTCAGATAACCATCTTCCGCACAATTTACACAAGTAATCCAATTTTCTGCGTTCAATCAGACTAACTTTTTCAGATTTACACTCTGAAATAATAATAATAATAATAATATACTTATATTGGCTGCACAAAAAATGCAGATTCAGTTTCATCAAGAGTGCATAATTGCATTATATATAACAAGAAGAGTAAGCCATTAGAGGGCTTCTCTTATTGGCATTGCGTAACGGTGCTCCGACCACAATACGCGATACCTCCGTGTTCCCCCGTTTGTTGGGGGGGGTAGCTCTCTTCGACAAATCATACCCAATCGTTTGTTGGGGGGGGGGTAGCAGAAAAGAGGTCCCCGTTTGGTGGGGGAGGGTCGCCAACTGCCAATCAGATTCAGCCAATCTTAGCCTGACTTGGCGACCCCCCACCTAAATGGGGACCCCATTCAGCCTACCCCCCCCACCAAATGGGGGAACATTCGCCCATTGTGGGCGGAGCACCGTTACGCAATGCCAACAGGAGAAGCCCTCTAGTGGCTTACTCTTCTTCTATAAAATAAAGGAATAACTTATGGACTCTTGCTTTCACAAGGGAAGGAACAGTTTAACGAAATTCTCAGTGTTGGAAACTATCCAAGTTTTTACCACATAATAGGATTTGGCTAGATACATATATTCGACGTTCATATACTTTCTAATCTAGCGAAAATATACGAAGAAAAAACAAGCAAATATCGGCAAAAGAAGGAGCGCAAACCAATAATAGATACATGCATAATTAACATTACTAATGCCACAAAAGCAACTACGCAGATTGTCGAATAATAAGTAACTTAAACAAATAATAAGTAAATCAGTCCTTTATATGTGGCTAGGTACAATTTAAATACTCTCCCGCTTAATCGCAAATTCGTCAGCGGTCACTGCTTCTCCAGGTAATGGCGAAGTTAGTAAAGCAATATATTTTTCCATAGCTTTAGAAATTAGAGGCAATGAAGGAATAAGCCTCTAGTATTTGGGATCGTTTCATTTTCCTTTTTTGAGGATTCGTATACGTACAACTTTGGTGTGCTTCCAATCTGTTTGGCAG
>JASAND010013732.1:0-46846 GCA_030248195.1 Trissonchulus latispiculum
AATAATAAAATATGACAGTAGGGCATCACCGCCCTACTGTACATTACGGTTAAATTGCCTAAGCATACATAAAGTATCTCCCCCTCCCTTAAAAAAACTTGCCGTAGCATTGCACTGACAACAGAATCGTTTCTTTGCATCTTTGATTTGACTTAATAAGCGTCCTTTAAGTATTTCAGATATATACAAATTATATAATAAGGTTCACTAATAGTTCAATATGGGATGATCAAAATACATTATAACCGATTTACACCTATATATATATATATATATATATAGCTCTGTCTCTACTTTCACAACAAACAATAATATGACCAGGCGGATCTATAAAGGCAATGGTCGTTGGCTCTTCCCTGTTGCTATGCGCTCGCTATCGACTGACCCCTCCCCACAAATAGACCCCCCCCCCACCCTCTCACACCGCCCCTATATGGATACTGGGGTCTAAACGGGGGTCGCTCACTCCTTTACATAATTACACGTTGAAATTAACTGGGGCCCAAATTGGGGAGGGATTATGATCGTGTATATTTAACACATGCAAAATAGCGACCCCTATTTTGGGATGTATGGACTCATATAGGAGCGGTGTGGCATAGTTTTTGGGCTTCATTGCAAGGACTTTGACGCTTGTCATACTCTTATCATTATGCACTCTTTGGTTACACACTTTGATGACAACAGTTAGTGTAGTGCAGTACACGCTTTTTGTACATGTTACTTACTTAAATATTATGATGAAATAATGCAGCATGGTATTTTGTTTATTTCAGCTTTTTGGACCAGTCAACTGTCAGTGAATCCTCGACGCTTCACGTACGTGTCGTTTTGTCGTAGCATCTCATACTTATGGGAGTTTTTAGCGGAAAATTGAAAATGTACCTAATGTTTTGCCTAAATTTTACCCCCCCCCCCCCTACAAGACGGAAAAAACGATTACTAGGATTAGTAGAATTTTTGAGGTAGCTACTTTTATGATGCTGAAAATTTTATGCTGCTTTAAGGTGCGGAGAGGGTCGGGAAAATAACCAATCGTGTTATTATTTTTTCGGATAGTACTTTCTTTCCTGGGCTTGTTTTTCTACTTTTGGAGTTTCCGAAGATTTTTCATTTTTTTTACAAAACTACGAATTTGTTTTTCTGTTCACTGTTGAGCTCAATTTGGATAATATTGAAAGACTGTTTTCTTTTAGGGTAGTGCGGGAACGGATGATTTCCAGGAGAAAGAATTGTCCAAATTGGCGTCCAAATCGGCCGGTCCATATTCACGCCTGCTGGCCGCTTACCTATACTCCCTTCAGAATGAACTGGTATACTCTGGTTTGAAATTTTTGGGATATCTATAATCAGATTTTGTTTGAAATTGATAAAAAGTGAAACGATTTATTGAGCCCTTACAGACTTTGTTGAAAACATCAAGAAAATGAGGTAAACGCGGCCCAGCAGGCGGATCCACGATGGATACAAGGCATTAATCATAGAGAAATAATGAAAAACGCCTGCCTGCAGTCACTTAGGCCGAAGCCTTAGTCCGAAACAGGAGAGAGCCAATGGGCGCTGTGAGCGCTCTTACCCAGAGAGAACTAGTCTCTGGAGCTCCTGTATCCTGGTTGTCCAAGAAGGACAGCTCATTTTCTTGTAAATGCTGTTTGTATCTCTACGGAGATCCGCTGGCCACTGCAGTCCTCTTTCTGTGCATAGCACAGTCAGTGAGGTTTTGATAAAACCTTCTCTGGCTATGTTGCAGCACAGATAGAGCCGAGCTGGCTGTCCTTCTTGGACAACCAGGCAGGAGCTCCAGAGATTAGTTCTCTCTGGGTAAGAGCGCTTACAGCGCCCACTGGCTCTCTCCTGTTCGGACTAAGGCTTCGGCCTTAGTGACTGCAGGCAGGCGTTTTTCAGTATTTCTCATAGACTTTGTTGAAAAGAAAGGTAACCTCTACGTGCATGCATCCCTATGGTTTGATATGACTCTCTCTCTCTCTCCACCCTAACTTATTTAATGACTTTGCAGAAGACAGTGTTTTAAACTAAAGTCTGCCACAAAAATGTGTGTAGAAAACTGTGATCACTTATACTGCATTTAATACTCATCAGAGACCCGCGACATCGTAGACTGTTTTCAGAATCTCCTCACAATGTCAGAGCACACAAAATCGTTAATCTGGTGAACTTTTGAAGCATGCAGCCGGTGTTGCAGTTGGTGGTAATTCCGTATACGCACACTTGCACGGAGACTTGAGTGCACTCAATGCATCTAATTCCGTAGACGCACACCAGACTTTCAGTTAGAGTTTAAACTGGTCAGACTGACCTTTTGCAAAGGGCATCTAATTCCGTAGACGCACACCTGTTGAATTGCAACAGTAATGAGGAAAAATTTTCTTGTTTTTTAGAAATTAAGTTAATGAAATAAAGTAGGAAAGTGGTTTTACTATAATATGTAGTTACAGTGTATCAAACAAACAACATAATAGTGCTTTTCAAACAACATGCCGACAAGCAATAGTCAGCAAAAAATTTGTCAGCAAACAACAAATTAGAAACAGAATTTCGTATTCCATATGGTTTTAATCATAATAAAATTATGCGATTTGATTTGAATTTTATTTGGATTCTGTCGATTTGAGTCAGACAGGTGGTCCGAAATTTTGCTGCTTTTTGCTTGCTTGTTTGTTGTTGAAAAACACTATTATATATGTTGTTTGTTTGATACGGTATAACTATAGTAAAACCAGTTTCCCACTTTTTATATTTCATTAACTTAATTTCCAAAAACAAGAAAATTTTCCCTCATTACTGTTACTATTCAACAGGTGTGCGTCTACGGAATTAGATGCCCTTTGCAAAAGGTCAGTCTGACCAGTTTAAACTCCAACTGAAAGTCTAGTGTGCGTCTACGGAATTAGATGCATTGAGTGCACTCAAGTCTCAGTGCAAGTGTGCGTATACGGAATTATCACCTTGCAGTTTATTGAAATTTAAATTGTTTTAAATTTAAATTCCAATTTTAGAAGCAGGCCTCGGATCTAGTCAACGATCTGTTGTTAACGGTGGGACAGGACGGGGAGGAAACTTCATCTGATTGGAACCAGCTGATTCTGAAACTTTCCTCGGCAATTCTCTCCCATGGACCTAGCACCTGTGACGCTAGACGACGTAGAATTACTCCTGGTATTTAAGGATGGATTTCTGTTTTCGCTGGCTTTTGGCTTTCTAATTTCTAATTTGTTGGAGAATTTTTGCCATAGTAATATGAAGTAGTGGAAGGAAGGGGACTAATTGTAAATTAAAGCAGCAAGAAAATGAAGTGAAATGTGTATGTAGAAATGGTGTGTGAAAAGAAAAGTGAACTATGGGAATATTATGTGAAAAGTGAAATCTGAATGTCAAATAAGCGCGTCTTTCAACGTATTGTCAGTTGTCTCCTGTAAACTGCAAAAACACATTAATTTCTTTCTAATTTTGTTGTTGTTTTGTATTTTCATTTTATTAATTTGTGACCTATATGTGAGCAATTTAATTTCATTTCTTTTTTCCTAGATTCCTTTCTGCCCCTGTCCCTGACCCAGCCCAATCAGTTGCAGGATAAAATCAAGTATCTGGAATGGTTGACTGTGTTCCTGAAAAAGACAGGCCTTTGGGCTAAGGTTGGTTTTCTGTCCTTTAGTTTATTTCAAGGGGGAGGGGCTAATTCTGTGACAAAATTATTCTCAGAGAGGTGGGGTTTGGCTTAGGTTTTAGAAGGTAGTAGAAGGAGTTGGCAATAGCTAGCTCAGTTGGTTAGAGCGTCTGTGTGGGAAGGGTAGGATTCTGGGTTCGAGTCCCAGCAGGAATCATGATTTTTCGGGCGACTTCTTGGTGTGTGGTGTGTGCGTGTGTGTGTGTGTGTGTGTAAAGTCCGGCTTATTTTTACTGGGGGGGTGGGCGGGCTCCTCCCCGGTCGGCAACCTCCCCCCCCCATTCGAGGTCCCCCCCATAAAAGCCCCCCCGCATAAATTTTTACCTCCCCCCCCCATAAGCCAAAAAATTGCCAGATTTCACCATTTTTACCCTAAATTTTCAAAAATTTTCCCGGCTTCGCCGGAATTTTAACGAAATTTTCGCTATTTTAGCGTAAAAACACCTAAAACTAGTCATTTTTTAGCGATTTTTGGCAATTTTTACACAAAAAACGTAAAAATTTGCAAAATTTTTTCCAAAAATATGCCCCCCATTTTTGGTGAGCCCCCCCCCCCATCGATGGGGGGGCAACTTTGAGCCACCCCATATCGCCCCCCTCCCATAAATTTTGGCCTAAAAATAAGCCAGAAAGTTGGAAATGATTTTGGGTGAATTTTAAGAGTCTATAAAATTTCAGGTTTTTCAATTTACCTGATGTTAATATTCAGCAGCTTAGTGCTACGATGGAGAATTTTCAGTTAAATTTATTACTTACATACGTACCTACTAAATTTATTTAATTTTCTATTTTTTGTTTTTTTGCAGCTATCAACAACTGTAGTGGATAGTAGTGACAGGCGACGCCTGCCCAGCACTCTTTGTCTGTTGGAAAATCTGGAAAAACTACACAGCGCTCTAGCCCTGTATAGGCTGTCACTGGAGTTAGTAATTATTGTTAATGTTAATTAATTTTTTGAGAGTAAACTAGCTAGCTTTAGTTATTTAATTAAAGGATGAGAGTTTAGTGTTTTAAAATATGTGAGAGTAGCAGTGTTGATTTTTGCCTGGTGTGTTTGAATTTACGTGTACGTATAGTCTCCAACCAAACCAGTGCATTTCTTGAATGCTGTAGTTTATTGCTGTTGTTATTTCTTTTATGTTATTAGTATATACATTTGTGTTCTAGCAATTCGCTACTATGTCGTGTCATTGAATCGCTGAACGGGGACGGTAGTGAGCGGCGTGGTCCCTTGGCTACTAAGATGTTCTTTGAGAAGGTACGTTGACTGAGTGAAATCTGTATATTTGGTTGGTGGTATCTGACTTATTCTTTGAATTTTTTCCGAAAAAGCTACAGAAATGCGTAGTTTTACGTATTTCATAGTTCAAGCAAGATATAGTTAGTTAGCTGCCGTCAAAATTGCCCCCCCCCATAAACTGTGCATTGGATCCATAGTTTCCCTGGCTCCTTGAGTCTCGGGGGGAGTGGGGTAAATTGGCGCTCCTCCCCAAAATTTGGACCTCAGAAATTTCGAAAAATGGCCAACAGATGCAAAATTTTCTGTAATTTAGTTTCTCCAAAATAAGGCTTGGTTATAACGTTATTTTAAGCCAAAATTTGAGAAAAATATTTTGGACCATTTTTCAGCCAAATTTAGATAACCTTTTGTGTCCAAGAATCGTTGGGAGGACGTAGCCAGAAGTTGGGAAAGGGTATGTCAAAAATTCTGGTGGATGGGTAAATTTTCTCCAAATTTTAAGGGAAACCGTCCGCCCCAAACTTGTTTTGGCAGATATGTAATGTCTCACGTTAAGAAAGTGAAGATAACGACCTTATTTATTTTTTATTTGGCTAGGTTGCGTCTCTGCTTTGGTTTTAGCTTAGAGATATTGAGCAGCTATTCCCCGCCTTGGTGAATGTTGCCAAAGACTTGCTGGAATCTGGTTCAGCCACAGACCTTGCCAATCTTATTCAGGCTAACAGTATTGTCTTGGTTAGTAGTATCAGTATCAGTATCTTAACAAGAACTATCACTATGCACTCTGCTGGCTTTTTCCTACCGCCCCCCCATTCGTCCCCCCCCCCAGACATGGGTCGTCCCCCCAGAACTTTAAGGTGCCGGGAAAAATAGGGTTTTGAGGGTAAATTTTGAAAAATTTTTCCCGCTTCGTCGGATTTTTAGACATTATTAAGCATTTTTTAGCTATTTTAAGCTTAAATTTAGGTTAAAAATAGTTAGTATTTTCGCTGAGCAGCAAAAAATAGCTATTTTTAAGCATTTTTCGAAAAAATTTTCTCCCCCCCCACCCCCCCCCCCCCCAGTAATCCGTGCCCCCCACCCCCAGACCTGGGGGACCGCTCCCCAGACTCTCCCCCCCCAGAAATTTTTGCCTAGGAAGAAGCCAGCTGTTCGTGTTATGTCTGTATTCTATTTGCATGCAGGGCCGCACAAGTGTTTGAAATTTTGCCGACGATTAGCTGTTTTGATGGGGTATTTTTGGTTTTACTTTGATGCTTTTCATACTGATTCGAAATTTTTCAACTGTTGTTTTTAATTGAGTTTTGTATTGTGTTTTTTAGGCGCTTCTAAAGCCGAGTATTGGCTGTCGCCTTTCCCTGGCCAATGACTATCGACCGTCCGACCTAATTCTAGAGCTGGACTGGAGTCAGTACTGTTGTTGGACGGCTACAGAACCCGCCAAAGAAGCCACATTGGCTCTGGTGGGTTGGTCTCACATGTCTTGGGGTTGACTTTGGAGGGTTGTAACTATTACTAAATTTTGGTTCATTCAATAGATGTATGTTAGATATTATGTAGGCACATGTAGTACGGGATTTCAGCAGTAAACTGCTAACAGTTTTGAAAAATTTCAATTTAAATTTGATTTTGCCATTTAGTCGAACTGGAACTCTTTCAGCGAGCCAGCCGAAGTTATCGTTATCCCCACTTCAAAATTGTTTCTTTTAGGAATTATGTTAGTTTTCGGCCGATAGCTGTTCCATTTTAAACTACATATGGGGGGAAGGGTTCAGCCGTTAGCGTGTAGAAGAGGTTGTGTTGTTTTACCTAAAAAAAGTTCATGACACTTACTTAGTCATACACCCCATGTAGCCTGTTAATGTATGCTTGAAAAGCAATGAAAAACGTCTGCCGTACATGCAAAGTCTTAGTCCGAAACAGGAGAGAGCCCCAATAGTGGCTGGCGCATCCAATGACAAAATTAACAGTAGTTTTTTTTGGCATCGTTTTTTTGCAGCATCACATGACGACAGATGCCATGAGCGATTGTGCGGACTTTGCCCTCCGCTCTAAACTGACCGACCAGCTCTGTCAGTTGGTGGATTTGAGTCTGGCCGATGCCCAGTGGAAGGGCCGTCTGTTGATGTCGGCTGCCGGTGGTGACTGCCTGAAGGCCTATACGGCCCAGACTGCTCGTAGTCGATATAGCCTCCTGCAGTCTTTAGGTATATAGTCACTTTTTAATAAACTGAAGGCGGGGGGGCTGTTTTTGGTTACAGTTTTTGGTTTTTGATAGTTACAGATCCTTCGTTTTTCGAGGATCAGCACCCTTTACTAATGCTACTAATGATATCCACACTATTCATCACCTACACACTAACTCCTTCTCATCATTTTGTTGTTGGCACTAACCACAAGAGGAATAATTGTATGTATATAATTAATTGTGTTGCTAACCTCCTTGGTCATAATTAACGGGCTAGTCCCGTCTGGTCATAGTTACTTGGGCACAACTTGCCCTTATTTACCCTACTTTGCACTGCTGCATTTTATTTCATTTCTTTATATTCTTATGCTTACTAATTATATCTGTGCAACAATTAAATGAATCCGAAATTCGGGTCTCTTGGAGGCTTGGCCCGACCAGTACTTACTTTAATTAAAGTTATCTCAATTATTGGAAAGGAAATCTAAATTGTACTGGATCCCTCTGATGACGAATTTCGGTTCCGATCCTAGATATGAATGTGTACTCGCAAACTATCAGAAGTATGAATCTAAGGGATTGGGGCCGAAAGATTCATTACTTCAGTTAATTTGTGAGTACTTAAATGAATTCACACTTTTAATTGATTATTTATTGTGATTCAAGTGTCAATCCCAGTTTTCAGAATACAATTCTACACTGCGTTTAGACTATTCTCTTTTATACTATAATTCTTAATTCAGATTATAATTTGTATTTTACGGTTTCTGTTTCTGCTATTGTTTTATCTTTATTCTTTCAATATTTTCCTTATTCAAGAACTCACTTCCCTTTTCATGCAATATGTTTGGGTAGTAAGTTGCACTTTACCGAAATTCATGTATGACTACACCTATCTAACATCGTCTAAAAACTATTTTGCTTCCTGCCTTTTCCCTCTCATGGCCCTTGGTTTTCCTTCCTTTGGGGGTTAGGCCGTTCGTGTTCTACACGAATTATTTTAATCATGCTCCAGTTTATAATTGGTGTAGATCATACTTTAGTTTCTCAACTTATTGAAAAGTGCCGTTTGCTACCCTATCAAATATTAAATTTATCATATATGAAACGAAACGTTTATATAATTGATTTCGAACTCTAGCAGACAGTTATTTAGTTTTAATTAAAAGTTTACGTACGTTATGAACATCCACTATGACTTGTTATGCCACTTACACTTAACGTTGCATGACACCACTTACTAAATTAGTATACAGATTCTCCCACAGTCGACAAACCCACGATTATGGACTATGGATCGGATCTGTTCACATGGAACCTGCGGTTTTTTCTTCTTTCTTCATGGCAAGTCTTCATACGAATAATGCCTCCGGGGGCTCCGTAGCAGGGGAGGAGGATACATGCCCCAACAGGTGGATTCCGGATTTGGACCTCGGCGACCCCTACGACGTCGACTCTGGGAGCAGTGATATATCTACTAATCACTCTAATAAAAATTATAGCAACGCAAACTTAACTAAAACAACAGGTGTCAAATGTTTACAGAGAAACTGTAAATGCTGTCTTCATTTCATAGAAGGTAGCACTGTACGAAGTCAGTATAATACAAGAGATTTCGACATCACTTCCCCCGCCATAGTGATGACTGCATCGTGCAGAAGTCACAATGTTATATATCTCATAACCTGTGATCAATGTGGTGCTCAATATGTTGGTGAAACGGGAAGACAATTTTCCAAACGTGTGTCAGAGCATAGAAATAGTTTAAAGAACACACAAAAAGCCAGTTGCAAAAGATTAGCCATACACTTTAATATGGGGACCTGTAAATCTTTTTCCGTCCAGATTATAGAAATCTTAGCCAAAAGCAGTTCAAAGGAAATCGACACTAAGTATCGTAGAGATAGGGAAAAATATTGGATAAAACGATTAAAAACTAAGTATCCCTATGGATTAAATGACTTATTATATGGAGAAAATCCAAAAACCTCCGTACTTCGCAACTTAATGATACCTGATGACTCAAAAGCCAATAGCAAAAAATGCCGCACCAACCGTAAAAATAAATGTCACAACATATTAACTCCCTACATGTTAGACACCCTACATACTCATACCAAAAAAGAAATATTTCATTTATTAAATACAATCGATTGGAATGGCATAAAGGCTATTGCAATCTTCAACGAAAATTACAAAAACCACGTTCTTTATGATTTTATCAAGGACATTACAGAATTCAGAACAGAACTTAAATACTCGCAAAACATTTCCAAAACGAAAAATCGGGAGCATATTATTATTCCTTTTCACAGTAAACAATTAGACCAAATAAAAGTCAATACTATATTTGAATCTTGTAAAGACAAATGGCCATATCCCAATTCTAAGACTAATGCTGGAAACCCCCGCGTATTCTTTTCCTATGATAATCCTATATCTACTTTTATTTTAAATTATCGCCAAGTAATTACTAACTTAAATTGTACTGAATTTTTAGATAACCACCATAAATATGGTTTTACATGCAAATGTAACACATCTAATCACAAAGATCAATATCATAAACACATTATAACTTCTAATTTTGACATAATAGAAGATAGTCAGGTCAAACAACTATTAAACTATGGACCAAAATATAGACTTCCCACTGTTAAAGACACTAATTGTTCGCAGATCGCAATAGATCAATCTTTAATTAAATATATTAATAAACTAAATAAGAAATATAAGTGGGATATAGATAAATTAAGAGATTGGGCCGTGTATGTAAGCGAAATGGTAAAAGACCATCTCAAACATCTCCCACTCAATCATAGTATTGCCACTAATATTCGGATTACAGACATTAAAGCAAGCATTAGTAACTTACACGAGCACTTCGTATTCACTTTAACCGACAAAGCTCCTCAAAATTTCTCTATGATATGTAAACAATTTTATATATATTCTATTCTAAAAGAGGTGGGTCTAGTCGACAATACCAATAACAACAACACATACATTGAAATATACAATAAGACAGAATCTGACATTATCAATAACATAAAAACCATAAACGATAAATTAAAATATGCTGCAGCCCCTTTCAAGCTACCTTTCATGTATATAATACCCAAATTTCACAAGACCCCTATTAAATTCAGAACAATTATCGCTAGTAAGCACGCACCAACTAAACATCTCTCTCAAACCCTGGACAAAATTCTGAAATTACTTTTTTACAAAAGAAAGAAAATTTGTAATATCTATGCGCACAAATACAAATGTAACCCCTTCTGGGTAATTGGTAACAACAAACCTATATTAGACATTATCAATTGCCTCAATAAAACACATTCCGCTGAGTCAGTAAACACATACGATTTTACTACTTTATATACTAAATTAGAGCATACTACAATTAATCAAGCAATTTCAGATTTAGTTAAGGACACTTTACACACCAAATTACACCTTAGATACAACAAAGTATACTGGGGAAATGGAGAACCTAAATACCCTACATTTGACTATTATGATGTAATAGACATGACTAAATGCCTAATCGACAACACTTACTTTAACATAGGAGATAAAATTTTTAAACAACAAATTGGAATTCCAATGGGTACGAATTCAGCCCCAACTATAGCAAATATCACTTTGCATCATTTCGAATACAATTTTATATTAAATGAAAAGAATACCTCAAGAACAGAACTATTATCGAACACACGCAGATATATAGATGACATGACCACCTTCAATGATAAAAACGTTTTTGACCTCACTATAAATGACATATACCCTCATGAGTTAGAACTTAATAAAGTAAATATAGATAACACTCAAGCTAATGTATTAGATCTGAAGATTAGTCTAAATAACAATACCTTTGAAACAGATTTATACGACAAAAGAAAAGAATTCAATTTCAGTATAAACCGTTTTCCACCTCCATCCACTAACATTTCCAGCTCTGTCTTCAAAAATATGATAGAAAACCAAATCACCAGAGCGGCTACTATTTGCAGCACCCGCGAATTTTTTGTAACACAGTTGAAAGAACTTAGAGAAAATCTTCTAGCAAGAGGTTATTCAAAGAAGTATTTCAAACAAGTGTTCAATACAACTTTTTTAAAAAACAGTTGGATTTACAAAAAATTTGATGGTTCAATACACATCAGCCAGATACAGTAAAGTATACATACTAGTAAGATCACTACCTCATTCTGCTGTCATAATTAATGGCTATCTAGCCATCGACATAATTACAGATCCTTCGTTTTACGAGGATCACCACAATCTAATTTAGCTTTTGAAAATTTATAACCACTTACAAACTATATCATTCTGTCATAATTAAAGGCTATCAAGCCTTAGACATAGTTACAGATCCTTCGTTTTTCGAGGATCAGCACCCTTTACTAATGCTACTAATGATATCCACACTATTCATCACCTACACACTAACTCCTTCTCATCATTTTGTTGTTGGCACTAACCACAAGAGGAATAATTGTATGTATATAATTAATTGTGTTGCTAACCTCCTTGGTCATAATTAACGGGCTAGTCCCGTCTGGTCATAGTTACTTGGGCACAACTTGCCCTTATTTACCCTACTTTGCACTGCTGCATTTTATTTCATTTCTTTATATTCTTATGCTTACTAATTATATCTGTGCAACAATTAAATGAATCCGAAATTCGGGTCTCTTGGAGGCTTGGCCCGACCAGTACTTACTTTAATTAAAGTTATCTCAATTATTGGAAAGGAAATCTAAATTGTACTGGATCCCTCTGATGACGAATTTCGGTTCCGATCCTAGATATGAATGTGTACTCGCAAACTATCAGAAGTATGAATCTAAGGGATTGGGGCCGAAAGATTCATTACTTCAGTTAATTTGCGAGTACTTAAATGAATTCACACTTTTAATTGATTAGTTATTGTGATTCAAGTGTCAATCCCAGTTTTCAGAATACAATTCTACACTGCGTTTAGACTATTCTCTTTTATACTATAATTCTTAATTCAGATTATAATTTGTATTTTACGGTTTCTGTTTCTGCTATTGTTTTATCTTGATTCTTTCAATATTTTCCTTATTCAAGAACTCACTTCCCTTTTCATGCAATATGTTTGGGTAGTAAGTTGCACTTTACCGAAATTCATGTATGACTACACCTATCTAACATCGTCTAAAAACTATTTTGCTTATCAAAATATTAGCTAGCATTGTTTTTGAGAAACTGTTCAATCAAAATATGGAAGTGAAGTTAATTCCTTGTCCATTTTGAATTGAATTGAATTGAAGAAAAGTAGGCACTAAGAATTTTTATTATCTCTTTATACTCTCACGACTGTTGTACAGTTTATGCTGTTCCAGAACTCAGTTTCAGAACAATTAAATTAAATAAATAAGTTTTATAAAGCTATTTTCAAAACTTTATATTGTTGTCTTTTTGTTGTTTTTTTCAGTTTGTCTGAAACTGCATGATCTGGCCGCCAGTTTGGCGGAGAAATATGAGGATTTTGATACACTGGTGGAACTGTGTGAACAACAATTGGACAACCCGGCAGAGAGACGTCAGAAATTGGACCTGTACAAACAGAAATTCCCACGATTTTCGGAATTCCTATACGAATGGTACCTGAAGAAAGGTATAGCATGGACAGATGTTCTAATTGTTACTTAATTGATCTGATGTTAAGTATTTTGTGATTTTATTGATGTGACTTTTTCGATGATTTTTGCACAAGGAATTCGCTGCTTTGATTTCCTGTTTCGTGGAAGTTTGTAGTTCATTTAAATTAATTTAAATTTCAATATTTCATTTGTATCTGTATTTAATATTTAATATAGTGCATGTGAGAGAGATTTTCCTTGAACTATTTTTGCAGGAAAAGCGGGCACATTGCTGGAACAGCAGGCTGCTCTATCTTCGCAGCAGGACTCGGCAGGTCCAGGTCAACCTCAGACGACTAATTTGGACAGCTACCTGGAACGTTATCCTGAACTTAGCTGGCTCTCAGATTTGCAACGATCAAATTTTTCCCGGGTATGAATGTTTGTGATTCTGAGGGGGTGGGGGGAGAGAGAACATTCATGGTATTGGCTTTATCTTAAATAAATTATGTTGATAACAAAGTTTAATAGTCTTAAAGAAATAATGAAAAACGCCTGCCTGCAGTCACTAAGGCCAAAGCCTTAGTCCGAAACAGGAGAGAGCCATCGGGCGCGGTGAACGCTCTTACCCAGGAAGAACTATTCCCTGGAGCTCCTGCCTGGTTGTCCAAGAAGGACAGCCAGCTCGGCTCTATCTGTGCTGCAACATAGCCACAGAAGGTTTATCAAAACCTCTCTGACTGTGCTATGCACAGAAAGAGGACTGCAGTGGCCCGCGGATCTCCGTAGAGATACAAACAGCATTTACGTCAAGAAAATTAGGTAAATTTTTTCATTATTTCTTTATGATTAATGCCTTGTATCCTTCGTGGATCCACCTACTGGCCCGCGTTTACCTCATTTTCTTGATGTAAAAGTTTAATAGTCTGTTAGTTTTATTGTGTTCAATTTCTTGTTTTTTTCAGGCAACCTTTACACTGCAGCATTTAGCCTATCAAGAGCAAGAATTGTTGGCGCGACAGAAGGTATCGCTAGCAGTTGTGGTTGTTCCTGGGGGGGGGGGTGCTTTTGAGCTTTTTGTTGTTGTTCATGCCATTTTGGAGAGAAGGCAATGAGTTCTGAGCCTTTTCTAGGGCTCCCGAGTTGCGCTGATGTCTGATGAGGCGGACGCATCATTTTCAAAAATTGTGGCTTGAGGGTGCCCGGGAGGTGCCACTTCGCCAGTAAGCTGGTTGAATGTCCCTCACATCCTCGGAGTACGTCCAGTCGTCAGTGTCAGTTGACGGGGTAGTGGTCATGTCTGAGACAGCAGGTCGGTCGCACCAAGCTGTAGAGGATCAGTTGACCCGCATCCCCCCTTAGATCTGATCGGTCGCTTCCTTTCGGGTCATTTGATCTGGCTGCTGCATCCGCTAAGCACCTATTAAACCTGCCGAGACTGACCCCCATATTGCCTACGGGCAGAGTTTGCCGCGACCAGACAGTCAGACAGACGATAATTTTTCTAGAATTATACTTAAAAGTTATTGAGGCTATTTTTGGTAGCATTAATTGAAAACGTCAGTTTTTATTGAAAAATAAACAAATTTTTTTGCCGTAGACAATAGTTTTTGTCCTTTATGTTAAAAGCTAGCACGTTGTGTAAGCTAGATTACTGCGTTTTAGACGTGGGTTGAAATTTTTGAACTACTCTGGTAACTTGTGCTCTCTTTGATTGTAGCTTCGGGGGGCACTAATTATAAAGTTTGTATTTTTGTGATTTATTTATTTTTTTCAGAGTCTATTCAGCTTGGCAAAACTCAGCGCTTTGGCGTCCGATGAGCCCGCACATTTGATAGAAGCTAAAACTGAAGGTACACTACATCACTGTAGCCATTAACGTTAACTTTGTATTAAGATATTACATCATTAATCCTATGTCTTAGACGGGGACAGTTAGCTTTTTGAGTGTTCCAGTTCCGATACTTCCCGATGTCGCACTCTGGATAAAAGCGCTATCGCTCCCCCTTATTGCATAACGAACTATATATGTACTTGTATTGTTATGCAGGATTTTTCTTTTGGTTTTATTCTTCAGAAATTAATCGACACCTAGACTTGATAGCGTATCAAGAAGATCTTCCAAAGGTCAGTTGACTGGTGGGGGTTGTGGGTTAGGTATCGGTTTTACAAAATACTTTTTATATGATATTGAGTTTTAAAAGGGCCACTGGTGCCGACCAAAATAATCTCAAAAAGTAAATAATAGGATCCAAATGCTACTTGTTGATGTTAAGTTAATGTCTGTAAAAATACTGGAGTGAAAGCTGTCATAACGGTCGTTTGCTCTTTCTTGAACATTCGGAGACTCAATTTTTGAGTTTTTAAAGTAACTTTTTAAAATTAATCTTTATCGATTTATTGTATATTTTGACTTAAGTTTTTTTATTTTTAGGATGCTCAAATTGATATTCCTTTAACGATTTCAGATATTTGTCGGGTATGTTTTAAGTTTTTTTAGTCTATTAAGATCATTGAGCGGTTATAAACCTTCTAGAGCTTTTCGGTTATTTTGCTCGTAACTAATCTGCTGTAGTTAGTATATATACGTATACTTAGTTTCTGACAATTAATTGGATTGGAGTATTTTAATCGAAAATAAATTTTTTGACCAATGTAATTAGATGCGATGTCGTTTTCTGCTTTGAGGATATTCGACATTTTGTTTCCTATGATCATTTGTGCTTCTAGAGATACTGTGACTTCTGGAACGGGGACGTGGAACACTTTAAGCGGTCATTGGATCTACTGTTGTCCTTTTCTGATCAGGTCTGTTTCCTCTGTGTTTGTTTATCAGTCGACTAGATAGCCGACTGGGTTAGCTCGCTCCCTGATAAACGGTCAGTTGGGGGTTCGAGTCCCAGCAGTGGCAATTTTTTAAACATCTTTAGTGCGCTGTTTGCAGGAATCCGCTATTCGGTATCTGTTCTGTTAATCCCTGCCCTGTACCTTTTGTAAAATTAAAATTTTAGTAATTTATTAGTAATTTTGGAATTATTTGTAGATGGAACCTGGTGAACTGGACTCCTTACGGTTGGATATTTGGTCCTATATTGCCCTGCAAACGGAGTAAGCAAAATCGGCAAAACGAACCTGCCGTTTTAGTCCCTATTCTTTAGGAAAGAATTTTGATTAAACTAGAATTTAAAACCGCTATTATTTTGATATCGGTAAAGTATTATTTCCTTTGTAGCGATTTTTGTGCCTGCTGTGTAGTACTTTGTGATGCGCCTAGTTTTCTAATTTGTATGGTAATTTTCAGTTGGTCAGAATTTGAAGAAAATTCACCGGTAGAGGTGGCCCTGGGAACTCCCTTGTTTCAAACCGTAAAACTGATCATGGAGCAATGTACGTAATATTTAAATATTAATATTAATTTTAATTAAATTTATCGTAGTATAAAGTTAAATTAATTAAATAAAAAATAAGATTAGATGGTATAATCGTTTGTGCGCACAGAGCTTAGCAGAGATGGAACCGGGTCACCGTGTCACCGGGTCACCGGTTCAGTTTGGGTCACTTTTTGGACCGGGTCACCGGGTCAAGAGCTTCGACCCGGTCTTGACCCGGTTTTCTGAATTTACCTCAAATTTTTGAAATTTTTGACTAACCAAGCTAAAATTTTAGCTTAAATTTTTGTTCAATGTCCAATATTAATTGGCTTTTTTTCTATATTTTAGTCTTGAGCATTTTCGCAGCTTGATGTTATTTGAATCTGTCTGTCTCTGCAAATTATTGTCTAGCTTTTATACATAGGTTTTATCATAGGGGTCGCGGCAGCGACCCCTATAATATGTGTGAAAAGTGGCTGGAGACAGTGTAAAATAAGCTGCGCAGAAGCTGCGCAAAATACTGCGCAGATCCTGCGCAGATTTCATGCGCAAATTGTAGAGCACATCGAGTTTAGTATGTCTGTGAAGTTTCAGCCCCGTATCACTTACCGTTAAAAAGTTGCGCCCCGGACCGGTTATGGCGGCGATGTTTTTTTCCGGTTTCTCCTATTTGATGGTTGTATTGTACATAATGTTCGCCGCTTTCACGTGATCTGCAGCGGTGGGCCAACCTAAAGGGCTATGGGGTCTAGTAGTACCCTCTAAAGAATTTAAGAATCACAACTTTTTTTGCGCCGCAGCTGCGCCACAGCGCCGCAGTGACGCCGCAAAGTCGGCTCATAGCGAAAAGTGACCATTTTTGTGGTCGTCGCTCAGGTCGAACGTTACGAGCTGGAGCTGATTTCTTTTTATATTCAGAAATTACATATATTGAACTAACTAACGGTCCAGGTTGCGTTTCTCTATCACTTCCCTAGCGACCACAGTGGCCCGTCAAAGATGGCGAAAATTCGAAAAATGAAAAATCGAAATTTCTCGCTATCTATTTAACTTTGAACGCTCAAATCTTCCATACGATGGTTTTCTGGCACGGAGAATCGATTCCCGCAGTCAGTTTTACCGTCAGACCCACCCATCTTGCTGGGCTGGCTCCACTTTGCCGTCGGGAGGGTCAAGTCGGAAACCGCTTCCTGGAGGTCCATAGTAGGCTTTACCTGGCCTCTCAAAACTTTGTCTATAGGGGTTTTCTGGTGCGCCCAGCTCATTCCCGGTGTCCTTTTTGCCATAGGACTCATCCATCTTGCTGTGCTGGTTCCACTTTGCCGTCTGGAGGGTCATGTCGGAAACCGCTTCCTGGAGGTCCATAGTAGGCTCTACCTGGCCTCTCAAAACTTTGTCTATAGGGGTTTTCTGGTGCGCCCAGCTCATTCCCGGTATCCGTTTTGCCGTCCGACGTACCTATTTTGCTGGGCTGGTTCCACTTCGCCATTTGAAGGGTCAGTCGGGTGGGGGGTCAACTGGTCGAAAATAAAATTTTTCAAAAGTGGTCAAATTTGGTACCAAATGAAAGCCCTAAGCGAGCTGAGCAACTTTTGTCATAGAACTGCATGCTCAAAGTGGCTGTAGAGTGCTGTGGTGGGGTGGGGTGGGGACTTAGGCGATTTTCGGTCAAAATGAAAGTTTTCAAAAGTGGTCAAATTTGGTACCAAATGAAAGCCCTAAGCGAGCTGAGCAACTTTTGTCATAGAACTGCATGCTCAAAGTGGCTGTAGAGTGCTGTGGTGGGGTGGGGTGGGGACTTAGGCGATTTTCGGTCAAAAATGAAAGTTTTCAAAAGTGGTCAAATTTGGTATCAAATGAAAGCCCTAAGTGAGCTGAGCAACTTTTGACATGGAACCATCCACCAATATTTGCTGTGCCAAATAACGTCACGTGCCCATGAAACTTTTGTCTTTACTTCTTCAACCGGAATTTAAAGGATATATATACCTATTTATATTTATTATATATTTAAAGGATATTTAAAGGATATATATATATACGATACAGCCAACACACACATATTATCCTCCTTTGTGCGGAGCATTTTTGTTACTTGTGATTATTGCAGAACTGTATTCAGTAGAATATGTTTTTCAGATTATTTTCGAAACCAAGGTAAACGTTAAGTAAGTGAACAATTTAATTTAATTTAACCCAATACATAATGAAAAACTAAATTTTTAAAGTATATGCTCAGTGTTAATGGACAAATGTTAGACATGTTAGATATTAGACATATTAGTGACATATTAGAACTGCATCGGATAAATATCGGATAAATTGGTGTTGCAATTAAAATCGCATTAATTTAGAAAAAGCTACAGCTACCATCAAATGCATTTTAAAAAACCTACAGCAAATGTATGTATGTCATAGTTATTCTTTTCGGGGTGGTGATGGAACACGAAAGCCAAAAATTTAGCGTTCTTAGGCAAATTTTTTTGATTTTGCATTTGGAATTTTCTGGAAAACCGGGTCACCGGGTCATCGGGTCACCGGGTCAGGGCTCTACCGGGTCACCGGGTCACCGGGTCAAGCCTAAGTGACCCGGTTCCATCACTGGAACTTAGGGCTTTGTTTGAACCAAAGTTTTTGTTTCTGTTGGCCTGTTAATACCCAATTGAAAATTTAAATGATTTTTTCATATACTGACAGCTGTTATGAAGCTTCCCAGAGAAATATTGATCTTTGCAGTGATCTGTTTGTAGGTATTGATCCGCGACCCTATCTCCCGATTATTGATGATCTATTGGAGTGTTCTGACATTCGTGAAAGTATCAGTCTGAACAGTTTTGAGTACTTTCTTCGTGCCGGGCTGGAAAAGCTGGGCTCTCTTCGAACCGGTGGTGGTCCGAGTCAGTCCTTCCTTTCCGGAATTCCGTGATTCCGGTCAGCCGATGGATGCGGCCGGATTTTAGGGTTTTCATGAATTTTTAGTGACTGTTTTTGTTTGTTACTTTTGTACCATAGTATTGTTGTTACATTGTGCTGTTGTTTTGCAAGTAAACAATTTTTTAATAGTGTTGGCCTTGGCTTTAATCGGTGATATTCGTGTGTTGTTATTTAGCTGTTTTTTTTATTTTTTAATTGTAAGGAAATCTTAAAAATAAGAGTATGGAATGGAGGGTAGAACCTTTCATTTGTCAAAAATTAGAAGCCGAAAACTTGGGACTAAGCACGGTGACAATGAACGTGGGTAGTGGGTTCAAGTCCAGCCATTAATTACCTTAGTTGTTTGCAACGTTCGTGCTGCAGGGTGGTGCAAGACTTTCTCTCAAAGTTTCGATTTCAATCTCAGATTTCGACAAAACTATCTCACGCTTAATAGGCTTTTTTGCCGTCCAAGGTTTTGCACTTTGAGGCAAAACCGGTATCCCTGTGGCAAACCTCCATGTATGTGCTGTCAGTCAATCGTTTGGAATATCGCCCCTTCCTTGGCGAATGCACACCAATTTTTAGTCTTCATACGCATTGCTTGATCAAAATGATTAATCTTTAGCGTAGCGCGTTGGCTCACTCAATTTAATTTCCGTTACATACAAAGTTGCTGACTCTTGACGGTTTTGGGATGTCGATTTTGGATTTCCTTTGTTCCGTAGAAACGCACATAGCCTTTGAGCGATTTTCGGAAATTGGTTCTTGTGTATGTGTTTTGCCGAGACACCTTCTTAAATTAATAGTATCCATCCAATAGGATATAGCAGCAAAGTTTTTAGCTTTTGAATTTTGAAAACGGCATTAGCATCACTTGTTTGTGGTTACGAAGCTATATAAGCTCAAAGTTGAGCGTCCGATGGCTATGCGTCATTAAACCTTTTTCTCCAAGTCATTGTTGAGCCAAATTATTTCCGGCATAAATTCTTCAGCCATAATGTTGTAATGTTCTGTCTGTTAAGTCTTATTCAAGTTCTGTTTCGTTAAGGAAACCGGGGGATGTCAGAAGGCGAACCTGAAAAGGCCAATCCAGCTGTTGTGAGCAACTTTTTCGGTTGCTACCTGCTGGTCAGTCACAGTCTCAGTGCCCGATTCAAGGGTCGGACCTACATCGGCTTTACGGTGGACCCGAATCGTCGCATCAAACAGCACAATTCCGGTCATCGGGCCGGCGGGGCCAAGCAGACCAGCCACCGAGGGCCCTGGGAGATGGTCCTGACCGTTTACGGATTCCCAAACGAAATCTGTGCCCTTCGGTTCGAGTGGGCCTGGCAGCATCCGGACGAGTCGCGACGCATTCGGGCCCAGTTTGAGCCAAAACGGCGAAATGAGAAACCCATCGATTTTAGGTACAACTATATACCTGATTTTTGCTAGTCTTTCGTTAGGGTTGAAAACTTCAATATCTTTAAAACCTTGTGTAGTATCAAGAAGAGTACATAATGATTAAGAGTATGACACTGGGAAAGATCTATGCATATCAAAGCAAAAACGAAAAGCAGAAGTTTCTAAGTTTCTTCGTTTTCTTCCTTAGTAGGCCATGGTAAAATTTTTGCATTTTAACACGTTCCCTGCCATGTCACTCATATAGTGTGACAGTTTCATATTTGCTACGGGCCATGGCACTCATATTGAGTGACACTCAGTTGTTAACTAATGCAATTTCTCTACATTGGCCGGGACGTTACACAAATAACTACTACGTGTTGGCACACATCTTAAGCTCGCGATTTTTTTGGTAAAATGGTTGACAAGTCTGGCACTCAATATGAGTGACATGGCCGGCAGCGTTAAGGTAGTGGCCGGGAGATAACACTAAGAGCACCTCAATGGTGGCAGGGAACGTGAAGTAGAGCGACAAGTCGCTGATTTTAATTTTTGTACTTTTGGATGAATGGATGCCGATGGATGGAAGAGTATATATTTCCTCTTAAAAATCATTGTGAATTGAAATTGTTCTTACTGTTGCTATGGTTGTTTAAAGCTTATTATGATTAATGAAATTTTTCAAATTTGCAACACCTGTAGCAGTAGCTACTTGGCAGAATTAAAGTATATACAATTTAGAACTTTCTTCTTTGAAAATACACCAGCTCCTTTATTTGAGCAGTCAATTTTGTGATGAAAGTCTCCTATTTTGTGATGATCCCCATAGTTGTGTTTGTTGTAGTCTTCGTATTCTGGGTCAACTGCTGACCACAGGGCCCTGGAACCGCCTACCCCTGGTGCTACGATGGCTTCGGCCCGAACATGCCCGAGACCTCAGGACCCCCCTTCCGGCCCATGTCCTGATTCTGTACGGACCCATCCGGAAGGCCCCACCGCCCCCCAGCCTCCCCTCAGACCCCGCAAACTGTGACGGTGACATCGAAGCCCTGACGGCCTGCAACCAGTGTCACCAGTTGATACTGGATGTATGTCACATCTGTTGTAATAGTAGACTGTAGGTTAGGTAGTATATACTTGGAATGTTTCTTGGATACAGGTCTTGTGTGAGGTGACTCAAACTATTTGGTCTGGGCTTCTGAATTCATGGTGTGAATTAATTAGGTGGGGGTAGCTTTTTTGTGTCAATTTGGTCTAGGTTGTGACGAGGTGAATAAATTTTCACGGGATTTTCTGGTGTTGTTGTCTATAAAGGTACACACGTTGCCTGTTTTCCGTTTGGCAATGTCTGGTCCGAAAATAATCCAAACAGCAACCTACGCAGCTAGTTTCCTTCCACTCATAATTTTTTTACTGTCAACTGTTGTGTTATTTCACTCATTTCACTCTTTGTGTGTGTACTGCATAACTGGATGATCCATGTTTTCGGTTTTTTTAGAAATCCAGAGAAGCTCCCTGTGTGGCGGATTCCTGTTTTGCCCGATTCCACCTGACCTGTCTGGCCCAGTGTTTCTTGAAGAGTTCTCTGGAACAGGACCAGTTCATTCTCCCCAACGAAGGAAAGTGTCCCACCTGTGGCTCTATGGTCCTGTGGGGCGAAGTTGTGGCCCGCATGAAAGGCTTTGTACCCTGTGAATGATCAGTATTATCGGTGTTGATTGATTTTTGTTATTTTGTATTTATTTTGACTTTGTTATTCATGTGTAAATATTGTAAATGGTTCTGTGTTGTTGTGTACTTTATTAGTAAACAGAACTGGTTACTAATAAAGTAAAGTTAAAGTAAACAGAATTAGGAGTAGGTTATGGAGAAGCATTAGAGTGTGTATCGAATGCACGTTGCCTCGCTTTATAGAGTAGCAGCTGAGTTTGAATTGAGAACCTGTCGATTTAAGGTGCTGGTTTCCTTTCGGGTATTTTTGACTCCTACGACTTAACTTACCAAATAACCTATTTCCGTGCTCTTTAACATTTTAGGACCAGTCAAGTATTCTTAGGCCAAAAGATAAGAAAGTTTTGGTTTTTGGCCTTAAGCTCCCAGTAGGTAGACAAGACACGGGATTGGTTGGTATGGCTGGAAAGAGGACTCGAAAATGAACATTTTTGCTCTTACAACCTTTGAGCTATCTCCAGTGGTTAAGTCAGTATAAGCAAAAAACTGTTTTTAGGGTCAAAAATGACCATTTTCGAGGAAATCAGTTTTTTCAAAATTACTGCCACATGTTTAGGACAAAGGCTTAGTTATACTCAATCGATACATCGTCCAAATGCACATTTTATGAATACCTATTAGCCGGACTTTATTGCTTTCAGCTAGAGATTTGGTCGAAAAACCATTTTGGCAAAACGGCGATTATTTTGTTTCGAATATCGATTTCTCAAAAACTACTCGACGGATTCCGGAGATTTTCGGCAGAATCGAAATTCGCACTTCTGCGGAGGGACGTATTTCTTGGTTTGGGCTAAAACTTATCGAGTTAGTAGCAAGACAACTCAATGCGAAGTTGCGAAATTTCGTGTTGCTGTGCATTTGGTCGATTTTCTCGACCGTTAAGACCTTCTGAGCCAAATCCAAAAAACCGTCCCTCGGCCCATATGTCCTTCATATCGTGGCACAAAAAGAAATTGTGGCCGATTCTGTAGTTTTGAGAGATCGATGTTCAAAAATTTTTGGTCTATATTCAGTCTGTCAGATGTCAGCATGTCGGAAATTTTTTGCTATTTTTTTCCAATTTTGCTAGTTTCGTAAGTTCATGTTAATGCACAGATTATAAGCTTTAAAACGATGTATAAAGCTCTTTGCAACTCCCAACATTGCGAAAGTTATAGCGTTTCAAAAAAATCACCACAAAAGCACTGCACAAAAGGATACCACCACCGTAAGTATGTCTACTGTGAAAAAATACTGCTCGCAGCCATTTTTAGAATGCTGCTGTTAGGGGCTGATTTCATTTTCATACGCGCTTGTATGAGATCCTGCCTGCGTTCCTGAGCATGAATTGGATAATACTGATTTTAGACGGTTAAAACGGCATGTCACAATCTGAGGCGTTGCCTCGCGTATCTGCGAACAGGATCGCGACTATGAAGGCACTTTTAGTGTGAGCTAACACTCGTAGAAATGTTCCAGCAGAAACTACAGGAATCACTTGCAGATGAGAGATACAAAGGCTTTTGTAGAAGATACAGGTTAACTCTTGTAATTTCTACAGGTCATCCTCCTTGGTAGTAACAAGAATTACCGGATATACTTTGGTAGAATGGAGTACAAGTTAGACTAGTATTCAATACAAATGAAACTGGTAGTTTTCACAGATTTACTCTACAGCTTATTACTTGATACGCTGATAACGCAAACCGAGTATATTAGGGCGACAGCAATCATAATTTTTGAAGACTGAAATTATGTTTTCAAATTTTCAGTTTTTCAACACCCAATGGGGGATATAATTGTAACAGCTACTCCCTGCCGAAAATATTTTGGGAGCACCTCATCCTCCACCTGCCCCCCCCCTTCTTTTGTCATGAGCAGGTCGTTCCAATAGAATTTACAAGTTTTGTCTTGTAAAAACTACAGGTTTGGCATCTGATTTAGGATTGTTCAAATGGTTGAACAAAACTACAGGGTTCCTTAGTATTTTCTACAGGAAACTCCTGTAATTTTTACTATTCCAGAGTCCGGTAAAAGATACAAAAGTTACTTTTGTGGGAAATACAGGAAGCTCCGCTAGTGACTACCGCACAGGAGCACTTTTGTAGAAAACTACAAGAATTCCTGTAGTTTCTACAGAAGTGAATGGTCATAGTAATGTTTGGTTCATTCGTTCGGGATCAACAAGCTACTGACTGGAGTGAGGAGGTCCGAGCATACAGGCTTCGAAAATTTGTAGGCCGACTAATGGCGTACGAGGATACATACATGAGTGAAGACAGTTTTTGAGGAAGGCCATGTTCAAAACTGATTTACGGCCGAATGAATGAAACAATGAAAAAATGTTGTTGAATTTCTTCTCCGCACCAGTTTTAGCTTTGCTCCGTTGATACGTGCGCCAATAGATAGAAAAAGTCATTCGTTAGCATGTCGGTTCATTATTTTCCATTTTTGTTACTCTTTCAAATGGACATGTCCCCTTCCTCGAGTATCCTTCCAAGGTCCCCCCCCCCCCGAAAGTTTTACCTCTCCCCAGGCTTTTGCATTCTCATACTTTTTTCTTGTTTTTAGATGCTCATAGATTTTGTTGTCACTGCATCAACCAAACTTAACCAAATTTTGCAGATGTGTTGTATCGCTGTTTACAAAGTGGACAAAATATAAAATTTAATATATTTCAAAATTAGCAACAAAACGGAAAATTTACTTTTATAGCAAATGTAAAAAAGAGCCTGAGCGTATTCGTTCATAAAGGGTGAATGCAATTTCAAATAAAATCATTACGGATTGCAGGAGATATTTGAATTCAAAGCTCAAAATTGGGACCTCAAAAATTTTAAAAACTCACAATATGCATAAATTGCTGTATTTTAGTCACTGTTTCTTCAAAATAAGGCTTTGTTTTATTGTTTTATGCGTTTTTACACGGTCTTAGGCTATTTATGGTGGTAGTACCACTACCGGGGTGGACTTTGAACAGATACTGTGAGCTAAAAACTTAATCAATCGACCTGAAATTTGGCACATTTGTTCTTTATGATGTTTTGCATCAAATACGCTTGTCTGCAACGTTGTATGGGCTGGCTTCCTCTCTACAGAAGAGGAAATGCATTAAAACTTTGAATTGAAATATCTTCTTCTTTCCTTTATGAATTTGCTTGAAATTTTCCATGCAAGCTTTATTAATTTATACACTCAGGCCGTTTTTTTAGTTTTTCGAAGAAGTGCATTTTCAATTTTTTAGCTCATTTTGAAATATTGTAATCTTGCTTACTACTGCGTTTTTCCAGATATAAAACATATCTGGAAAATTTGGTCAAATTTGGTTGAAGCAGTTACGAGAAAATCAAAGACAAAAAATTCGCAACTTTTCATTGTTTGCTTTGGTTCTGGGAATTTGCAATGCTTTCAAGCAGCTGCAAAGTGTTTTCTGTTAAATAATACAACTAAGTAACACAACGGCAACCGTTAAAACCCAATAGATTGAATTTTAGGATAAATTTGTTCTTGCTTTACATTGAGTGTGCAAACGGTCGCCGTAATTCAGCTGTGTATTCAACAGATTGTAACTTTTGACAGAGACCACGTATAGAAGAGATAAGCACATCATTTTAAAGCGCATTTTGTGCTCTTTCAGGAGGTAGAGTAAAATTTAATATATAAAGCTTAAATAAAATTTTGATTATTTGCGCATGCGCAAAGCCACGATGGTAGCTAGCCAATTATGCACTCTCTGACACCAAGATTTTGCGCAAAGATAGTTTGCCAACCAGTCTTGCTTTACCCAATGTTTTGTCAAGATTGCTTCATCCATGGAAAAATTACGTAGAAAATTCCGGTAGTGGTACTACCACCTTATGCAAAATTTAAGGAAAATTTTTTAAAAATTACCATTTTCGGCCATAAGCCAGCTAGATTTTAGGCTCCAGAAAATGCGAGGGGGGGAGTGGGGGGTGTGGTTCTGTCTGTAGGCTTTGTATGTAGGCATAGGTGTACCAGGCTACGGTTTACCTCCTGTGAGACCCCCCCTCCTCACGACAAGGCCAGATCCTCCCCATACCCGGCCTTGACTACTCCCCCCCCCCAGGTAAGCTCAGACCCCCTTTCCCCCCCCCCTAAAATGGGCTCCAAACTAAGGAAAAAATGCAAAAATTTCGCAAAATTTTTTGAAATTTTTCGAAACTTTTCTTAACATACCGCCCCCTAACGGCCCCCTAACATACCTATACAAACCACCTGTTTGGGTTGGGGAGGAGTAAAAAGCCCAAATCTGGCTTGGGGGGGGTCTAAAAATCGGAAATTTTGAAAAAACTACCCAAACTGTACCCAATATTTTTTCAGCTAAAAATGGCCCTTTTTGACATAAAATCTACTATTTTCGACATAAATCTACTCAAAAACTACTCGTATTGCGTTTTACAGCCTATTTTTTAGCGATTTCACAGGAAGAACTTTAGTGGGTAAAATCGTTGTAGATTGCTGCGCAAGGTACAACGATTTTACCATGATTTTACAACGAAATTTTAATGAAATTTTAATATTTTTTAATGGATTTACAATGATTATATCCGCTTTTACCATGTGAGTTTAACGGATTTACAATGGTTTTACATTGATTCTTATACGTATTTACAATAATTTTACCGCGTTGTAAAATTGTGGTAAATCTGTTGTAAAATCGGTGTAAATGAAATTGGACCAATTTACAATGTTTTTACAACTTTTACACCGAATTTACAACGTCTTTATAACGATTTTACCACATGGTACATTTGTTGTAAAATCATGGTAAATGTTTAAAACGCTTTTACAACAGTTTCAAAACAAATTTACAACGTGGTAAAAATGTTGTAAATTTGTTAAAGCTTTTTCAAAAGCATTGTAAAAATGCTGTAAAAATTTACAATGATTTTACAGCAAATGTACCATGTGGTAAAATCGTTATAAAGACGTTGTAAATTCGTTGTAAAAGTTGTAAAAACATTGTAAATTTGTCCAATTTCATTTACAACGATTTTACAACAGATTTACCACAATTTTACAACGCGGTAAAATTATTGTAAATACGTATAAGAATCAATGTAAAACCATTGTAAATCCGTTAAACTCACATGGTAAAAGCGGATATAATCATTGTAAATCCATTAAAAAATATTAAAATTTCATTAAAATTTCGTTGTAAAATCATGGTAAAATCGTTGTACCTTGCGCAGCAATTTACAACGATTTTACCCACCAAAGTTCTCCCTGTGTTTTAACTATTTCCAGCCAATTTTTTTAAATTTTTTCAGAAAATTTTTGAAAAATTTCAAAAATTTTTGCAAAAATTTGGCATTTTCTCTTGTTTGGATCCCACTTTAGGTGGGGGAGGGGGGTCTGAGCCATAGGTGTACCACCTGTTTGGGTTGGGGGGGGGAGTAGAAGGTCCAAATTTGGCTCGGGGGACCCCACCCAAATCCGAAATTTGGGGGGGGGGGAGGACCCCCCTAAACTGTACCCAAGTTTTTTTAGCTAAAAATGCTCCTTTTTCGATGTACAGTACATTAAACGTACTCAAAAGCTTCTGTTAATAGTTTTCGTATGCGAAAATAGGGCTTGAAAATTGACAAATTTGTACTAAAATATGCCTAAATTAGCCCAGATTGTGGTTTATAATTGCGTATATTACCTTTTAATTGCTATAAATAACCATCTTTAGCTGTTTATAGGTGATTTATAGCCTATTTTTCTAATTTTTTTCAAAAATTTTCAGAAGTTGCAAAAAATTTTTTCAAAAATTTTGCATTTTTTACTTGGTTTGGACCCAATTTTAGGGGGGGGAGGGGGGTTTGAGCTCGGCTTGGGGGGGGGAGTAGTTGAGGTCGGGTAGGGAGGGGGGTCTGGCCTCTCCGTGGGGGGTCTCACAGGGGGTCAACTGTAGCCTGGTACACCTATGGTCTGAGCCATAGGTGTACCTGGGGGGGGGTGGGGGGGGGGGAACCCCTCCCCCCAAATGGAAAAGTGCCGACCCCACCCTCGAAATTTTGGAGGCAGACCCCACCCCCAAATGGCCAAATGCCAGACCCCACCCACCCAAATTTGCCAGACCCCACCCTCAAAATTTTCAAAACTTTGCCTCAAAATTAGTAAAAATTCGAAATTTTTTGGAAAAATTCGAAATTTTTGCAAAAAAGTCAAGTTTTTTCGAGCAAATGAACAAAAATAAAGAAATATTGTTGATTTTTAGCTGGAGATAACGCGTTTTTAGCAAATTTGCGAATTTTTTCTAAATTTTTGACCAAAAAATTTTTTACCCCCCCCCCCCAAATTCGATTTTTCCGGACCCCACCCCACCTCAAAACGGCTGACCCCACCCACCCCAATTTCGGCTACCCCTCCCCCACCGTTTTCTCAAGGTACACCTATGGTCTGAGCTGAGCTCGGCTTGGGGGGGAGTAGTCGAGGTCGGGTATGGGGGTGGGGGGTCTGGCTCTGGCCTCCTCTGAATTCTTGAATTCTTTGCATTGCGTATTGTCAATTTTGTAATTTCATTTGCTGTATATTTTCGACTTCTACAATCTCGTACGAAAACTGAGACTAAGATGTTCTAAGAGTATTCTAATCATAATATATCCAGTATCCGGCCGTTTAAGGCAGATCATATTTGGAATAATCACTGTTTTTTGTGTTTTTTATTGTGTTTTCCCACACTTTTTTAAAAAACACAAAATTAAAAATACTAAAAAGCACACTCAAATTTTCACCTGAAGAAGCAAATTTTTATTGATTTTAAGCATAATTTTTAAGTTTTTCCAAAAAATTTTGCGCCTTCGGCGCAAATGTCATCTACATACATAGCTGTTTTCACTTCTGCTTGTTTTCGTCTGGGCATTAGTTTTAGCCTAGCCTTCATTATTCTAAGCAACGCTGCCATTTTGACTGTATAGGCATAATATATTATTCTACGAAATTATGTTTTCAAATTCAAGAAATGACTGGAATAAAATATAATTCAAAAAGTTTTGAAGGATTTCAAACCAAAAGGTTCAATTTGGTTCAATTTTCAAAGAATTCTCAACGTCTGGGGCTCCGCCCCCCAGACCCCCTATTGTAGCGCAAAAAGCAATCTTCAACACAAATATTTAACGTTCAGAACATTGAAATATCCTTTATAAAGACTAAGCAAGCAATATATGTTTTGTATTTCTTCTGTAACACGCGAAAAATGCTAAATATATATAGTTTTAAATGCTGTAAAAACCGTTAATAACGTGTTAGGTAATACTGCGAAAAGCGAATTTCAGGAAAAACAGAATTTTTAAAAATACACACATTTAAAAAAACACAAAAAGCACAGGTAAAATTTTGAAAAAACCCTGGGAATAATGTACTTAATAACAAAACCACAAAACGATTATATCCATAAAGCAAAGTAAAGCAAACTAGTAAAGTTAATCTATAGTCTACGTACTTTTAATGAAGTCAATTTAAAATAAACTACAAATGCACAAATGTTTGGAGCATTCCAGTACAAGTTCTTTGTGTTTAAGAGAAATTTGAACGCCCGCGCTTGGCGCGGCTTTAAATTTTGGTTCTGGCCAATTTTTTTCCAGGAGGCAAAACCATTTCGGGAGGGAGGCCGCGCTAGTATATATCTACCTATCGTATCTACGCTAGTGGTTGGCAGGTTGTGCATATCATTGTTTAGGTATGAATTTACCAGACGATGTGTTTTCTTTGATATTTGCAAACTTGGATTTACGATCTCGAGCAGCTGCATCTCAAGTTTGTGTTCACTGGCACAATCTTCTTTCTAATATTACGTTACCAGAGGTTGCAGTAGTCAATGTTTTCGAAGCCGAGGTGTGTATACTCTGTGTGTTTAATACATTATTATTTTCTTATGGAAATAATTTTTCAAACTTTAGTGTATATATATATACTTTCTATTCAGAATAGAATTGGGTACTTATATATATATATATATATATATATATATTTAGATGAGGGTTTTTCGCCTTTGCCCCCCCCCTTTATGGTTCGAAAATTTTTTGTCTCCGATTGATTTGGCTGAGAAGTTGCCAACTCCATTCTCCAAGGTAAGCGTCGCCGATTTAAAAATTGAATTTGAATGCAAAATCGAATTGAGAGATTGATTGAGGGACGAAGTTTGCGAAAAGTCGTCCTTAGGGTAATTCGGCCGAATCTAATTTATAAATTTCTAATTTCTAATCGAATTCTTAAAACTCCATCTTTCGCCTTCCAAATTCGATTTTATTCGATTATTTCTTTTCTTCGAAAAATTCGTCAATAACTCGATTCTGGCTACTTAGTGTTTGGATCGAAATTTCTACTGCAAATGCGGAATCAGAACCCCGGAGTATCCTAAAGATCAATTTTCGCGAAAATTGATGACAATTTTCTACAATCTCTTTTACTCGTAGATTCTATCGACCTAATACTGATCGATTGGATCGAATTCTCTTGGGTTTTCTCTAGGCGAAAAAAGTCGGGGGGCCCCTTACTTGGGGGGAAGGAAGACCAAAAGTGGGGGGAATAAAATGGGCTCAAAAGTGCTAAAAATATGGTAAAAATTGCGTGTTTTCTACATATACGTATGTATATACTGCTTGCTACAACTAAGCTAAAAAGTGCTAAAAATCAAGTTTTAGAATCAAAATAGAAGATTTTTGATAAAAAAATCCGGCAAAGCCGGAAAATCTTTGAAATGTTTGATCAAAAATCCTTACAATTTGGCATTTTCTGGGCACCTTATGGTGAGTGGGGGGAAGCCCAAAAAAGTGGGGGAGGAAGCGGTTGAGTGGCGGGGGGGGGACCCAAAAAGTGGGGGGCGCCCCCACCCTTTCCATTAAGAAAACCCAGCTCTTGACCCAGTTTTTGAAATCAGCAACCAAGTACCCTGGGGGCTACTTTTTAACCAAATCGGAGGCACATATTTTCGAATCGTAAAGGGAACCAAGGTGAAAAGATCCCCCATCTAAATAAGTGCCTAGAAGTGCACAATAATAGGACTTTTTCTTTTGCTATATTTTATTTATTTACGTAATTTTTGTTTCTTAGTTTCAAACTGTTACTGTATTTATGTATATCATGAGGGTGCGCGGAGCGCCCCTCATAATATGAGCTAATAAAGGCACTTTGCGGATTAGGGAAACTGTTAATTAGTCAAAACTAATTAACGGTAAGGAGTTGAGAGCTAAAGTTTACATTTTTGAAATCTCCAGGCCAAGAGCTTTCGAATGATACCAAACTTGCCCGGAAAAAATGAACTTTGAAAAAATCGACTTTCTGATACAAGTTTAAGGTACTGGTTTCCTTTCGGGTATTTTTGACTCATACTGCTTTAATCCTTTACTTAAACGGCTAAAACTTACGAAATAAGCTATTTCCGTGCTCTTTAACATTCTGGGACCAGTCTCGTATTTTTAGGCCAAAAGATAAGAAAGTTTAGGTTTTTGGCCTTAGGCTCCCAGTAGGTAGAGAAGACACGGGATTGGTTGTTATGGCTGGAAAGAGGACACAAAAATGAACATTTTTACTTTTACAACTTTTGAGCTATCTCTAGTTGTTAAGTCAGTATAAGCAAAAAACTGTTTTTTGGGTCAAAAAATGGCCATTTTCGAGGAAATCAGTTTTTTCAAAATTACTGCCACATATTAGGGACAAAGTTGGCTTACTTATACTCAATCGATACAACGTCTAAATGCACATTTTATAAATGCCTATTGGCCGCACTTGATTGCTTTAAGCTAGAGATTTGCCCGAAATACCATTTTGGCGAAACTGCGATTATTTTGTTTCGAACATCGATTTCTCAAAAACTGCACGACGGATTCCGTAGATTTTTGGCAGAATTGAAATTCGTCCTATTGCGGAGGGACGTTTTTCTTCGTTTGAGGTAAAACGTTACCAGTTGCGAGAAAACTGAATACAAAGTTGCGAAATTTCGTGTCGCCGCACGTTTGCCTGATTTTCTGGAGTATTGAGTCTTGTTGAGCCAAATGCAAAAGAACGTCCCTCGGCCCACATGTCCTCTGTATGGTAGCACAAGAAAAAATTTTGGCCGATTCTTCAGTTTTGAGAAATCTATGTTCAAAACTGTTTGGTCTATATTCATCCTGTTAGACGTCAGCAAGTCTAAAAATTTCTGCCACTTTTTTGCTAATTTTGCTAGTTTCGTAAGATCATATGAATGTACATATTATAAGCTTTAAAGCGATGTATAAAGCTCTTTCCAACTCCTAAAATTGCGAAAGATATAGCGTTTCAAAAAAATCACCACAAAAGCGCTGCACAAAAGGATACCACCACCTTAAAAGTGGGGGGTTTTTCTCTGTATCGACCACTTTTATAGGGCGATTTTTGCGCACACCGATTTTTCAAACAGCCCATAGGAAAAATTTTTCTATACTAATTTTTAATTATCTAGGCGATGGTCCAGATCAAGTTAATGTTTGATTTCCGAATTTCGCTCTGGGTCGATTTTTACAGATGGTCAAAAATGGAAAAATCGACGTTTGGACTTAGACATTTTTCGAGGTCCCAACACAGAAAATTGTCAAAAAGTCGTCTAAAATAGCGTTTTTTTGCCATTTGGTGGTGCGCATACATAGTAAATCGGGGTCGCTGAAAACGATGAGCATACTGCCGAAACCGATGGATGTGACCCTCAGGCCCCATGGCGCCCGTGGTTCCTCGCCCAGGGTCAAAGTTGGGAAAAGTCCGTAAAAACGGCTATTTTCGGCCATTTGGTGGTGCACATATATAGTAAATCGGGGTCGCTGAACACGACTGCCGAAACCGCCCGAAGTGACCACTGGTCAGCATGGCCGGTGGCACCTCGCCCAGGGTCAAAGTTAGGGTCAAAGTTGGGAAAAGTCACTAAAATAGCGTTTTTCGGGGTTTTGGTTGGGGGCATATATAGTAAATCGACTACGCTCGTTTCAATGAACATATTTTCAGAACCGACGGAAGTGACCACTGGTCACTATGGCCTAGGTGGCCTATTGACCAGTGGTCAAACCCCATAAAACAGCGTTTTTCGGGGTTTCGGTTGAGGGCATATATAGTAAATCGACTACGCTCGTTTCAATCAGCATATTTTCAGAACCGACGGAAGTGACCACTGGTCACTATGGCCTAGGTGGCCTATTGACCAGTGGTCAAACCCCATAAAACAGCGTTTTCGGGGTTTCGGTTGGGGGCATATATAGTAAATCGACTACGCTCGTTTCAATGAGCATATTTTCAGAACCGACGGAAGTGACCACTGGTCACTATGGCCTAGGTGGCCTATTGACCGGTGGTCAAACCCCATCAAACAGCGTTTTTCGGGGTTTCGGTTGAGGGCATATATAGTAAATCGACTACGCTCGTTTCAATGAGCATATTTTCAGAACCGACGGAAGTGATCACTGGTCACTATGGCCTAGGTGGCCTATTGACCAGTGGTCAAACCCCCTAAAGCAGCGTTTTTCGGGGTTTCAGTTGGGGGCATATATAGTAAATCGACTACGCCTTTTCAATGAGCATATTTTCAGAACCGACGGAAGTGACCACTGGTCACTATGGCCTAGGTGGCCTATTGACTAGTGGTCAAACCCCCTAAAACAGCGTTTTTCGGGGTTTTGGTTGGGGCCATATATAGTAAATCGACTACGCTCGTTTCAATGAGCATATTTTCAGAACCGACGGAAGTGACCACTGGTTGCTACGGGCTAGGTGGTCTATTGACCAGTAACCCCCAAAGACAGTGGTCATTGTTTGGAATAGAGAATCCTAGGATAGAGAATAGGAAGAAGGACAAGTAGGAAAAATGCTCCTTGCAGTCACATGTAAAATGCAATATGAGCAATATGCAATATGCCACTGTGGCATATACATTTGGTATATACCAGTTTTCTAAATCATAGACACACACTGCAAACTAGAAACAAATGCATAAAGCTCCTGTAAACCGGTATTCTTCAAGTCTTCAGTATCGGCTTACTGTACACAGCACTTATACAATAAAATACACAGCTGATGTATAAAAATTTGATGTGTGCTTACCCACAGATTGACTTTACTTACGTATTGTATCAAGACCAGACGTATGTCATGACAATTACGTGTACATGCGAATTTGAAAAGTGACAAATGGTTAACTCAACTTAGTATCCTCGCGTCAATATGAGCCCAAGAGAAACGTGGCGGCTCATATTAGCCAGTTACAGCTTGTCCTTTACCGATTTAGATGCTGGCTCATATTAGACGTTTTAAATCTTGTCCTTGACATATTTAAATGTTGACCATCATAGCTCATATTGCATTTTACATGCGACTGCAAGGAGCATTTTTCCTACTTGTATATACTGGGCTTATTCTAGTGGGGGGGGGCGGGCGCCCCCCATAAACACCCTTCCCCCCCCCCCAAAAAAAATCGTTCCCCCCCAAAATCGCCCCCCCCCAAAAAAAGTGGGTGCCCCTTTTGGTACCAACTTTTACCCTGAAAAAATCGCTGAGAAGGCCAAATTTTCAAAAATTTTCCGGCTTCGCCGGAGATTTTTAGTCGATTTTTGCCTATTTAAGCACTTTGCACTAAAAACGAACTTTTTTGGCGATTACTATAAATAGCGCTATTTTTAGCATGTTTTTAGAAAAATTTTGAAAATGTTCGCCCCCCCCCCCCCCCCCAAGAATGACTCGCCCCCCGAGGGCCGCCCCCCAAAGAGCCCCCCCCCAAGAAAAATTCCCTAGAATAAGTCCAGATATATATATATATATATACGTACGCAGGCGCGTAGCCAGGGAGGGAATGGGGGGAAGTCCCCCCCCGAAATTGTGTGGCCCCAGAGGAATTTTTTCCTGCCATGTGTAAAACGCCCATTTTTCAAAAAATTTTCGCGCCTTCGGCGCGTATTGACTGAAATTTACCATCATAATATGGGTTTGGAACGCCAAAAATGAGTGGTAAATACGCTATTGGATGTAGTTCGCCCAGTTTATGCATCATTTGCGTGCATGAAAACGTATTGAGCCTCATTTCGCTTTTTTAATTCAAAGAATGCTTTGAAAAAATTCCTCAGACGTTACAAATTTGAAAATTTTTTCAACTTATGGGGGGCTCCGCCCCCCAGACCCCTCCACCAAATTTTGGCATTCCCCCCCCCCGAAAATTTTTTCTGGCTACGCTAGTGTACGTACGTAAGTCAATACTATTAACAAAAATCAAAAACAGTCTTTAAAAGCGTTTACTTGTAGTTCTGTTCTAGGTTTGGGAAAGTTTGCTGAGCTCGGATCTGCGTGAGCGATTCAGCCAATGGATTGCCTTTCGCGGTGAGCGTCAGCTGCAGTGTGGTCTTCGCCACCTTCATTCCAGTGAAGTCATTAAACTCTGGTTCATTCATCAGGGTTAGTTGTATATATTACATTACTACTTTCCCGTTGACGTATCTAAGTATACGTTTATATATACATAAACAGGCAGGATTGGATGGGGTTTTCCTGAAAAATTTACTGAAAAGCCTGCTTTTTCCTGCTCTTCTTGTTCGATCGTATTCGTATAGGCTAGATAGAATCTCTGTCAACCCCAAGTTACCAGTATATGTAGATATATATATATATATATATATATATATATATATATATATATATATATATATATATATATATATATATATATATATATATATATATATATATATGTACGTACTTTGTATGTTGTTTGTTGCTTTTGTATATATCTGTCTCTGCCAACACTTTTGCTTATTCCCGTTTCATTGTTGTTCTCTATATTCATTTCATGATCTCAGTGTCTTTCTTTGTCTATTATATATGCGGTTTTTGCCTTAGCCACACTACTATCTTGTTTAGAATTTGTTGACTATGTGGTGAGACAGTTGCATCAGATTGGATTCAGCCTCAAAGGTCTGGACCTCTATCCCTATAAGGGCGATGTTAGTCTGGACTCTGTCTGCCAGTATGCCTCCTATTTGGATGCACTCACCATAAGGTTGGTTTGGTTGTATAGTATGCTGTTTCCATGCTCTTTCTTCAGCCACTTGTCGTATTGCTGGCTGGGTTTCTGGCTTTTCCGTAGGCATAAATTTCTGGAAGGGGGGGCGACAGGTTTCTGGAGGGAGGGTGCGAAATTTTGTCGAAAAATGCTTTAAAAGTTCTGCAACTGTTAGCCTAATCTTAAGCTTAAAATGCCTAAAAAGGCCTAAAAATCCGGCGAAGCAGGAAACTTTTTTGAAGTTTGCCCTCCATACCTTATGTTTCTGTTGACTTTTGAAGTATGAGGGGCCGGCAGGCCCTAATCCTAGAGGTGGGCGACTCAATTTTAGGGGGAAACCGATTTCTGGGGGGGGTCTCCAAACCCCCTGCAGGAAAAAGCCAGGGTATATGTTTGGCAAAAAAAGGGTGGGGCTCCCCCGAAAGTAGGGGAAAGTAGTGTGGTAAAAAATATTTAAAAATATCGTGTAAATAAATAGCCTCATTCAGATGTACGTACAAATTTAATTTGAGTATATAGTGCCGAAATTCTTATTTTAGACTGACAAATTTCGGTCCTCAAAATTATCGCTGGGGGAGTAAGAGGAGGAGGGACGCCCAAGAAATGGATATTGTTTAACTTTAGGCCACCACAGTCTGAGAGTCTGAGATCCTGAACTATGCGCTATCTTCGCTATTACATATTGACATCACGTATATACCTAATGAACTCTGTCTGCGCCTTAGGTTTGGTGTGTACTTTTACCAGTGTAGCAATAGATTACGATCTTGTAACAACCTTGTATCCTTCGTGGATCCGCCTGCTGGCCAGCGTTTACTTCAGGTTTTTTTCAAGATCGGACCTATGTAAATCTTGTGTAAATTTAAATTTCACTGTGTATTTTTGTTTGAAGCTGTGTAAAATTTAAAAGTGTCGTTTTTCAATTGTAATATAAAATAAAATACATGTAGACGTTATTTTTTGCTACAATGTTATTTTCGGACCATTCAAGCCAAAGTTATGGCAACTGCACTTGTGTAACATTCCGGAAGAAGCTACGCGGGGGGTCTGGTGGGCGGAGCCCCCCAGAAGTTTAGAAAATTTTGTAAATTGCAATAGAATTCATAATGGAAATGTTTAAAAATATTAATTCATTAAATGTCAAAACTTGGATTGGACAAATTCAAATTTCTGAAATACACTTCGCAAGTATTTTTAGGCTCTGACTGCTTTTATTATTATATATACAAGAGATATACAAGAAATTATATTGAATAATACTAGCTTCAGAAAATGTATAGTTAAATACTATTTACGAATATTTGCATGCAGTACGGAAATAAATTATACGCAACTGTATAAGTAGAAACATTAGGACTTAGGAGAATAAAACACCCATAACCATGTTGATGCAGACATGCACGAAACCATTTTAAACCATTGGAAACAGGCGGGGGTCTGGGGGCGGCAGCCCCCAGTTAAAAGCTAGAGCTTTTTTAAAACTTAAAGACTTGAAAACTATTTTTTCAGAGCACTTTTTGTAAAAATTTTCGAAAATTTGGCTGTGTATTTTGTTGTGTAAAAAAGTTTTTCACTAGTGTGTAAAATTATTTTTTTGTGTAAATACACAGTATTTTACACAAAAAACCCTGGTTTACTTCATTTTCTTGACGTAAATAAATTACGACCTGCCATTTTCGTGTTTCTTTAGACCGCACGGAAAATCCCTGTTCACCTGCGGGATTAGCCTAGACCGGCTGCCCAGTCAGCTGGTCCGGCTGGAGACCCTGGGTCTGGAGAATGTCAGTCTCGGTCCCAACCTCGATTTCCCCCTCCATTTGACCGAACTGGAATGGTCCGCGCCCCGGGACAAATCCCATCACCTCGATGCCCTACTAGCAAAGTTGCCCGCCTGTCGAAATCTCAAATACTTTGTGATCTCTCATGCTGAATTTGAGCATCGTGCTGTGTTTCTGCGGATGATGGAACTGCTGGCCGATCTACAGCACCTCCTGCTGATTGGGTTTAAGTTTTGCAAGTTTCGAGAGTCCATGTCACCACTGGGTCCTTTGAATGTAAGCACGTTTTTCATAATTTGTAGTGCTTGTTTGTTTGCTAAGTACACTTTTCCGTTTCAAGTGCTTTAATAGTGTATCTATATTTATATATTTCTTCACATTATATAGCTGGTACATACGTACCTGTGTTTTATCTAGGTCAAAAAAATGGGGGGCAGCAAACTTGGGGGTACTAACGTGGTCTAAAATATCCCAAAAAGTTCGCCTGTTAAATAAAAAATTAGAAGAAACCTACATGAACACTTAAGGTGCTGGTATCGTTTTGTGTAAATTTGACCTTACAGGCTCCAATTCTTTATGAAAATGGATGAACTTTCTAAATATATTATTTTGGTGCTCTTTAACATTCTGGGACCAGTCTGTCTAGCATTTTTAGGTAAAAAGATAAGAAATTTTTTGATTTTTGCCATTATTCTCTTAGTACGTAGTCGCTACACCGGATTGGTTGTCATGGCAGGAAAGAGGGCACCAAAACATTTTTGCGTTTACAACCGTTGAGTTGTCTCTAGTTGTTAAGTCAGTATAAGCCAAAAACGAATTTTGGGGTCCACAAATGGTCGTTTTCAAGGAAACCAGTTTTTTCAAAATTACTGTCAACTCTTACATACAATTTTGGCTTATTTATACGCAATCGATACACAGTCTAATTGCACATTCTCTCAATGCCTATTTGCTGAAATTCGTTGCTTTAAGCTGGAGATTTGGCCGAAAGACCATTTTGACAAAACTGATTATTTTGCTTGAACATCGAGTTCTCAAAACCTACCCAACGGATTCGTATGATTTTTGGCTGGATGAAAAAACGCACTAGTACGGAGGGACGGAACGGATTTTCTTGGTTTGAGCTAGAACGAACATGTCCAGTTGCGAGAAAACTGACTACAAAGCTGCGAAATTTCGTGTCACAGCACATTTGCTGGATTTTCTGGAGTATTGACACGTGTTGAGCCAAACCCATGTGTCCTTCATATCATGGCACAAGAAGAAATTTTGGCGAATTCTACAGTTTTGAGAAATCGATGTTCAAAAATTTTCGGTCTATATTCAGCCTGCCAGATGTCAGCATGTCAGAAAACTTTTGGTAATTTTTTGCTAGTTTCGTAAGCTCCTGTGAATGTACAGATTATATATAAGCTTTAAAACTATGTACGTATAAAGCTCTTTCCAACTCCAAAAATTGCGACAGTTATAGCGTTTTAAGAAAATCACCACAAAAGCACTGCGCAAAAGGATATCACCACCTTAAGCTAAAAATTCGTCAAAGTTCAGTTTTTGTAACGGCATAGACAAGGAACTACCAAGCCCAAAAGTGGGAGGGGGAAGGGCCTCCCAACAAAAACTGCAGCGTGCGTAAACGGAAGGGATGCATTTATTATACATGCATACATTACATTAAGTTACCAATTTCCAGTTTATCATTTTCACAATTTTTCTAAAAACTCTGATTTAGCTATATATAATTTCTGATAGTACACTGTTGGCTCTTTTATTCAAGTCGACAACCAAACTAACGATAATGTATGTACGTACGTAAACAATTTAATCTACTTTTGATTTTTAAAATTTGAAAAGTTCGGTAAGCTTTGGTGCCTCGGTCTACAGACACTGACTGGGCCCCAGGCCCCCCCCGGTCCGCCGCATCACAAATAGATAGGAGCTGGTGTTTTTGCTTTCTTCCAGGACCATTTTCTGTTCCTTTCCTTTCTGATCAATCACTGTTCTAGGTCGCCTATGCTCTTCCACCGCCACTGCCGAATGGTGGTGGAGGGATGCTGAACGGATTTGACAGTGATGGAGAGGAAAATTCGCCAGAACCTGATGCTGATGACGTCAGACATCAAAGTCCCCCTAATCATCATTATCCCCCGCCCTGTACAACGCCCCGTCCTCCTCAGTTTCCCTCCCTGAAGGCGGTGAAATTTGAACTGTGCTACGGGGAGATTGTCTCCGTGTTGGACTATTTTTTGGCGGCGGCACCGGTCACCCTTCGACTGGTGTCCTACGAAACGATTCTGACGCAGCCTGGCCTGAGGGATATCTATCGCTATATTGGGCCGTTTGCCCGCCAGGGAATCGTGCTGAAGCTGGCTGTGCTGCAACGGTAAGGAGTGAGAGAAAAAGACAAACGTCGTCTACCTGTGGATTATTAGGCTTTTTTTCAGTAACTTGTTTGCTATTACATAATATATTATTTTTGTAGCTATGTACGTACATTATCATAGGGGTCGCGGTAGCGACCCCTATAATATGAGTGAAAATGGTCGAATGACCGTGTAAAACAAGGCTGCGCAGAAGCTGCGCAGATCCTGCGCAAATTATGTGCGCAAAAAATTGTACGTGTCGAGTTTAGTATGTGTGCGAAGTTTCATCCCCGTACCACTTTCCGTTAAAAAGTTATGCCAAAAATCGCTTACGAGAGTGATGTTTTTTTTCCGGTTTCTCGCTTTTGATGTCTCATAAGGGGGTTTTGTAGCTTGAATAACCACAGATAGAAAAATTTTTGCCTATGAAACCCATATATATTCTTGTAGTACAAATCAAAAATAAGAAAATAAGCTAGTTTTTATGCCTCCCAGGGCCGGAAAAAATTTTTGGCTGGGGGCCAAAGTCGGCCAAAACGCTAAAATGGCCAAAAAGTATGCTTCAAAGGCGCCTTAATAAGTCAGATTGGGCTATATATGGGGCAATGCTGACTATATGGTTAAACAGTACACATATCGGGGTCGTTCAAATGCTATATGATTTTCCGTCTTCGTGCGTAATTTTTCGGTACTGGCCGGCCAAAGTTGGTGAATTTTGGGTCGAACTTTGAACTTAATTTTTTCGCTTATTTTGCTACATGGGTGGCTCAAATTTTGCATACAAAGGTTTTTTGGGACGGAGAATCGATTCCCGCTATCAGTTTTGCTGCCCGAGTAACCCAAGTTGCTGGGCTGGTTCCACTTGACCGTCTGAGGGGTCATGTCGGTAACCGCTTCCCGGAGGTCCATAGTAGGCTTTACTTTGCCTCTCCAAACTTTGTCTATAGGGGTTTTCTGGTGCGCCCAGCTCATTCCCGGTGTCCGTTTTGCCGTCTGACCCACCCATCTAGCTGTGCTGGTTCCACTTTGCCGTCTGGAGGGTCCGGTCGGTACCGACTTCCGGGAACACCATATGGGACTGTACATAGCCCGACAAAACATTGTCTATAGGGGTTTTCTGGTGCGCCCAGCTCATTCCTGGCATCCGTTTTGCCGTCTGACCCACCCATCTTGCTGTGCTGGTTCCACTTTGCCATCTGGAGGGTCAGGTCGGTGGGAGGTCATGGGGTCAAAAATGAAATTTTTCAAAAGTGGTCAAATTTGGTACCAAATGAAAGCCCTAAGCGAGCTGAGCAACTTTTATCATAGAACTGCATGCTCAAAGTGGCTGTAGAGGGCTGTGCTGGGGTGGGGTGGGGACTTAGGCGATTTTCGGTCAAAAATGAAATTTTTCAAAAGTGGTCAAATTTGGTACCAAATGAAAGCCCTGAGCGAGCTGAGCAACTTTTGTCATAGAACTGCATGCTCAAAGTGGCTGTAGAGTGCTGTGCTGGGGTGGGGGGGCTTGGCGATTTTCGGTCAAAAATGAAATTTTTCAAAAGTGGTCAAATTTGGTACCAAATGAAAGCCCTAAGCGAGCTGAGCAACTTTTATCATAGAACTGCATGCTCAAAGTGGCTGTAGAGTGCTGTGGTGGGGTGGGGTGGGGACTTAGGCGATTTTCGGTCAAATATGAAATTTTTCAAAAGTGGTCAAATTTGGTACCAAATGAAAGCCCTAAGCGAGCTGAGCAACTTTTGTCATAGAACCGCATGCTCAAACTGGCTGTAGAGTGCTGTGATGGGGTGGGGTGGGGACTTAGGCGATTTTCGGTCAAAAATGAAATTTTTCAGAAGTGGTCAAATTTGGTACCAAATGAAAGCCCTGACCGAGCTGAGCAACATTTGTCATAGAACTGCATGCTCAAAGTGGTTGTGGGGTGCTGTGGTTGGTTTGCTTGCTACCGTTGAAATATATCTATACATATATATATATACCTTCATGAGCATACATATATAAAATAATAGAAAACAAGAACAAAAAGTGCTCCTCCGTCGCATGTAAAATACATATGAGACTTCGTAGGCAGGTTGTACATAAACAAAAACTAGCCTGTGAAATACATATGAGTTCCGTAGGGAGGTTGTAAATTAAGGAAAACAAGTTGCAACCGCTTAACATATGAGCCTGTCCTACAACGAGGCTCATATTGGCGTCACAGTGCATTCCACATTAAAGCCTCATTAAAGAACCTCAGCTTCATCCACATTACGGAAAAATGAATAGACGTCATGACCCAGGACTGAAGTGAACTACGACTGCTCAAGCTGAACTGTGCATGCAACCTGTTTCCTGAAACACTATGGCACACCTCTAATGCATTCTCGAAACACTTTCACATTATACATACGCAGAATGCGTTCCCACTTGGCTGTGAGTCAGAGCGCCTCATGGCGTACCGTATTGAGCATATGCACACTATAATGACTGATCAACATTATATATATGAAGGATAATTTGTAATGAAAAGCTTTATGCAGTATGTATTTATATAAAAGTAAATCTGCAAATTGTTCGTATTATGACATACGCCAATATGAGCCTCGTTGTAGGACAGGCTCATATGTTAAGCGGTTGCAACTTGTTTTCCTTAATTTACAACCTCCCTACGGAACTCATATGTATTTCACAGGCTAGTTTTTGTTTATGTACAACCTGCCTACGAAGACTCATATGTATTTTACATGCGACGGAGGAGCACTTTTTGTTCTTGTACATAAGTGCAGATCATGGCATTCAATGAAATTATTGTTGCGTTGCTGTTGTGTTGTACCGTATTGGTTTCGTTGTAGCTATGGTACAGATACGGAGAATCTGGATCCGGATCGTATCCGACCGCCGGCCCAGTATTCGGACACGATTTGCCGGCTGGACCTGTCCTTCATCGACAGTCCCCTGCTTCTCTCCTGTCTCTTTCAGCCCGGATGGTCTGTTTTTAGCATGTTTTGTCTGGTTTTTTGTATATACGTATGTATAATTTATATATGTATAATATGTTTTTGAGTTTTTTAAGTAAAATACCTGTTTCCATTTAATGACGCATACTGTTTTTGTATTGATCGCAGCAGCAATTTTTGTCTCTTAGTTTCAGCCGAGATGGTCCGTTTTATCACGTTTTGTCAGTTTCTTTGTGTGTGTATGTGTTTTGAGCCTTTTAAGTGAAATACCTGCCTAAATTCAATTTAATGACGTTTACTCGTTGGGTATTCATCACAGCAGCAGCTTTTATTTCTTAGCTAACGTGTACAAGCTTGAAGGGAAAAGTCTTATTTACCAAAAAAATTTTGGGAACCTTCCCCAAACTTACCCCCGTCCTTGCCCTTTGGAACATTTTAACGCAATAGTCTCTCTCTGTACAATATACTTGTAATCTTGTAATCACATCAAGAAAATGAGGTAAACGCGGGCTAGCAGGCGGATCCACGAAGGATACAAGGCATTAATTATAAACAGAAGTAATGAAAAACCTTTCTTCACTATTTCTTTAATATGTAATCTTGTAATTGATATTGTTTATGCTTTTTTCAGGTTTTTCCCGAAACTGACCGAATTCAGGGCTATTCGTTCGGAAGGGGTCACCGACAGTGTGGTAGAAACCATTGCTCAAGGTGCTCGGCTTTATCACAATCATTCATAGGATGGGCTTTTCCCATTGTAGCTAATTTTAAACCCCTATTCAGTCTTTGTAGATTGTGACACAGTGTTGCTTTTTTGAGACAGCTTATAGTTAACAATCATTAATTTGCTAATTATATAACATGTTCATAAGGGAGGGGGGGGGGTCACATTTGAATTCCCAAAAAAGTGGTGTTTATTAGTTTTTTTATTTGTGTGTTGCTACAGGTTGCCCGTTGATCAGTAAAGTGTATCTGAATGGCTGTGTTACGGTGACTGTGAAGGGCCTGTTTACGTTTGTCAAACACTGGAAGTCATGGAAGTCCAAACATCTTCGAGTCGTTGTCTCAGGTACTCTCAAGTAACTGTATAAATGGGAAGTGGAGGGGGGGGAGATCTGGCTAGTCAGCCTTGAAATTGAGATGTAGAGAGGTGTTTTAGAAATGCTTGGTTTTAATAGTGTCTTTTTGTGTTGCGCTGGAAAGGAAATTGAAGTTTATTATAGAATTTTTTGTACTTTTTTGTACTTTTCAATTGTACTTCAGTTTACTATTTCATTCGAAAATACTGGCTGTTGCAGGTACCGGTGTCCACCTGAAGGATCTGAACGCCATGATTGAGCGTGAACGTTGTCGGAGTCGCTTTCTTGCCCGAACCTCCGCCAATTCCCTGATTCCCCCCAATTCTTCCTCCCCAACTTCCACTTCCACTAGGGATGGCGATACCACTACAGCAGTTGTCAGCTCCTCCCCTGCCCATCCTACCACCAGCCTACCCCATTCAGCCCTCTATCATAAGGATTTGAGGGATAAAGGAGGGTCGGCCAGCTCCAAAGACGATGAAGATTCTTGGAAACTGCTCCTTTGGGATGAGCCCCAGGAGGGCGAGCCTCCTGTCAATGGAACCGGTGACAACCCCCAGGCGACTCCCCCCGTTAAAATGCTCCAGTTTCAGGACTATCCCCCAAATATGCTTCACACCATTTTGGGTTTTGTGGTACATATTGGTGATGATGGCAGCTAGCTGGTACAATTCCCCCTTCCCACGGTCCTCCTATCGAAAATCGCTTGCTCCAGTTGTGTTGGGTGTATTACCTTTGATTTTGATTGATTGAGTGATTTCATTGATTTAGGTGCTGAGTTTAATTTATTGGGAGAGATGTGTATACTTAATTAAGTTGAATGTCTGTTCTAGGCTGCTTTTAAATTTTAAACTTGCTGTGTAAAAGCAGCGTTTACAGTAAATAAATTGTCTCAAATATATAGTTGTTCATTAATTGAGTTTAAATTATTTTTACAAAAAATTTAAGCATCTTTCTTGAAACCAGCGTTGTTTTGCACGAGCTATTCATCATATATATGCATTTATCATATTCGTTGTGTTGTGTTTTTAATTAATAATTTATTTATTTTTAACGGTATTATGTAGTCTTTGAAATTAATGTTTTAATAAATATGTAATTTCGTTCTCCCTTTCGCTGTTTGATTTGATTGTAAATAAAAGAATTTGCTTTTTGATTTGCAGTTGTAGGCTTTCATAATAAATCTTACGGTCCGACTTCAAGTTAATTGGAATTGCAAAGAGTTTGATAATCTGGTTGTTTTAGGTGATATCTCGTTTCAACTTTATGTGGACTTCCGCACCTATGTTTGGAGTGCCGACTAACGTCAAAATCGTTGTCAAACTGGAAAATAGGTTTTTACTGCCCCCCCCCCACTCTACTCTGTTAAATGCCTTTGGGCACATGTCTCTAGTCCAGCGGTAAAAGTGGAAACACCAATTCAGAGTTGACACACTGGTTTATGGTGAGGCCTACTAGTTACAAGCACACGTATTTCCTTCGGTTTGTGCTTAGGTTTCGCAGCTCAACAAGTGTGTGTGTTAAGTTGGTTATGCGGAAATTCTCAGTTGTGAGTTTCTACTTTAGTAGTTTGGACTTTAACTTGTTTTTTGGTGCTGCTCTTTACCCCAATGCTATTTCAGTTTTAGCCGTCGGACCAAGATGTGATTCTTCCGTATACGCACACTTGACATTAAACTAAAGTGCACTCATTGTAGGGTTGCTCCGATAAGAAATTGTCCGGCCCGGGCCTAAATTATCAGCCGGCCCAGTGCCCGCTACCAGGCCCGAGTTCGCACCTTGGCCCGGTTTTAAATCCTGGGCCCGGTGACAAGCCCGGGCCGCAGCCCAAAACTACACTTTTATTCTAAGTAAATAATTTCCAATTCAGAGTTAAATAGAATTTCCAATGATGTAGTGTGCGTTTACGGGAGTAGACGCGGTTTCAGTTTCAGCGAATGTCCAGAAAGATTTCTCCCTAAATTATAGTGTGCTTCTACGGAAGTAGTTGCATGGAGTGCACTTGTTTAATGTCAAGTGTGCGTGTACGGAAGAATCACCGACCAAGATATTTTGAGTTTTATAGTTACAGGCATAGTTCCTGTTTCAGTTTTTTAAAGTCTGCAGTTGCTGATCCTTAGAGTTAATAAAAAAATCAAATTCAATGATTACTCCTAGGCTAATCCTGCGGAATGTTGAAGATATCCGCTTCAAGCCTTAGGATTGTCAAGTTTTGAGGAAAGACTGAAACTAGGCTCCGTACGAATTTATAAAATGCACTAAGCAAGTTTTTCACATTGTGCAGTTTGTCATAATCACGTATCAAATAAATGTTTTAACTAACTAACTTTGATATTTGTACACCTGTATTTTCTTGTGTTTTCTTGTATTAGATCACTCTAATCACACTTCCTGAGGCGACTGGCGGCGAAACGATCTTTCAAATATTTTCGTCTAATGTTCCAAAATTTTCAAAAAACTTCGTTCAACACTTCTCCACTGATGAGCCGCAAGTGTTTGAACAAAGTCTGGTAGAGGTCGCATGCACTACTAATATAGAAATTATATGTTTTTCACGTTTATAAATGGAAAGTTCATTAATTA
>JASAND010013734.1:0-35312 GCA_030248195.1 Trissonchulus latispiculum
CATTGCGTTCTTTCAAACAATAGCGTTTTCCACATTTTTCCTACCCCACCTCGGTTCTCTTTTCAGATAAACCCTCTGGTACACACACAAACCAATATAAACATTTAATGCAGCTCCGTAGAAATGACAAAAATGCCCTAAACGTGCTTAAAAACAAAAATGGCCTATACTATCGGGTTTTTCAAATATTTTTTACGGCAGTTTATTCATTTTATATTATTTATTAATTAATCCTGCTAAGAAAAACGCTAAAGCGGAAAAATGCAAGAAACTAGGAGGAAAAAATGCCCTAGACGGGCATGCAGTGGCTAGAATAGGGAAAGAAGGAAGGGCGGAAAAATGCCAATATAATCGACAGTCGGCGCTGAAAATTATAGAAACTAGATTCAGCGCCGAATAGGGAAAACAGTCGGCGCTAAAAATGATAGAAACTAGATTCAGCGCCGAATAGGGAAAGCGGTCGGCGCTGAAAATGATAGAAACTAGGTTCAGCGCCGAATAGGGAAAGCAGTCGGCGCTGAAAATTATAGAAACTAGATTCAGCGCCGAATAGGGAATGCCGTCGGGTAGCGTAGAACAGGCAATTCCTCCGTCCATCCTATTCGCGTGAATTGCGATATATCTAGCTCAACAGTTCATTTCTCTAACAATCTTACCTTCGATACGGTAATCTCATTAACTGTGAATGGGTTTTATACCTACTCGCGTGAATTACAATAATATGTTGATATGAGCGGCTGCTTTCGCGTACAATTTGGTCTTAAACAGCAATCTAGAAACTCCCTGGGCTCTCTACTTTTAGACTTACTTGAGCCTCGCGACTGTAGCATATCTACTGCCATCGCGTTTTAATGTCCTAATATTGACAGGATTAAGATTTCATTTTGGCACATATATACTTTTATCGGCTTTTCCAACACAACATTTTTAACGATCAATGACACTTTTAATTTGTTTTAGACTATTATTAAGAGCGAAATTATTAAAGCTCCAAATGCGTCACAGAGTATTTTTAGTTGGAACTAGTAATAGTAATACACAATGCAGTTTATGTATATACTTCATGAAGAAGAAATCCGGCTTTAACTTTGCGTTAAATAACAAAGCTAGCTAGCTACAGCACATTTCGTTCACATAATGACACAATGTTAACTACGTTAGTTCATGATCCACAATCAACCACGAAGCTTTCTACTCTACAAAAGCACACTTTGCTTACACAAACGATATGGCTGTTGCCTGCCTCATTTCAAACGCAGTATATATATACCACGTTCTCGGGTAGTGCAGAGCAGTTCACGCGAATAGGATGGACGGAGGAATTGCCTGTTCTACGCTACCCGACGGCATTCCCTATTCGGCGCTGAATCTAGTTTCTATAATTTTCAGCGCCGACTGCTTTCCCTATTCGGCGCTGAACCTAGTTTCTATCATTTTCAGCGCCGACCGCTTTCCCTATTCGGCGCTGAATCTAGTTTCTATCATTTTTAGCGCCGACTGTTTTCCCTATTCGGCGCTGAATCTAGTTTCTATAATTTTCAGCGCCGACTGTCGATTATATTGGCATTTTTCCGCCCTTCCTTCTTTCCCTATTCTAGCCACTGCATGCCCGTCTAGGGCATTTTTCCCTCTAGTTATATAAAACATTTGTATGACTGCATAGTTACACAGACTACCCATTCAGGGTCCGTTTGTGCTTTCAGTGCAGCACTGTTGCTCCGTTCATTGGAAATCCCGGTGTCGAGAACGCTGTCTTAAGTTGAAGTCAAGGAATTTTCTGCCCGGAGGGGCAAAACTTTCCTTGGGCTCAGGCTGTGGTCGTCACTACGTAACCGAGGTATTGGATGTTACCAAGAGTACATAATATATAAGAGTGTGACAGCCGGCAGGTTCTCTGTTATCTGCTGCAGGTACATGCTATGTTCGCTAACGGCTGACCCCCCCACAAATGTGTATGCTCACTTCAAAGAAATTCGAACGCTATCTTTGCGTTTTAAAGCTCGAAGCAGACAATTTAGACGCACTCGGGCGTTGTAGTTTCGAGCTTTAACACGTAAAGATACGGCGAGTGAGCGTACAGAAACGTGTATATACTGGGTACACATTTGTGGGGGTGGTCAGCCGTTAGCGTGCAGAGCAAGAGCATGTACCTGCAGCTGATAACAAAGAACCTGCCAGCTGTCACACTCTTATATTATGTACTCTTGATGTTACCAGGAGTACATACTAGAGTAAGAGTATGAAACTCGTACGCTATCATATACTGAACATGCTTGTCACGCTCGGTTCGTTAGCCCCCCTTCCAAAACTTTCCGGGGTGGTCACACCTTGAACTAAATATATACATGCTACATGCTGATTCGCTGATTGGTTCAAGGCCTACGGTAGGCATTGGCAATTTATTAGTTATTTTATTATTTAATTACTAGTAACAAAAATGCCCTAACGGTCATTGTTAAAGGGGAGAATAGGGAAATGCTGCTAAAGCGGAAAAATGCAAATAGTTTCGTGCAGATTAATGTCTACTCAGCGCCTAAAACTATTGAAACCAGCTTTTTGGCGCAGAATAGGGAATCTAGCCAGCGCCTAAAATGATTGAAACCAGCTTTTTGGTGCAGAATAGGGAATCTAGCCAGCGCCTAAAATGATTGAAACCAGCTTTTTGGTGCAGAATAGGGAATCTAGCCAGCGTCTAAAATGATTGAAACCAGCTCTTTGCTGCGGAATAGGGAATATAGTCAGCGCCTAAAATGATTGAAACCAGCTCATTGGTGCAGAATAGGGAATATAGTCAGCGCCTAAAATGATTGAAACCAGCTTTTTGGTGCAGAATAGGGGAACTAGCCAGCGCCTAAAATGATTGAAACCAGCGTCTGGGGCAGAATAGGCGCCTCTCGCCATCCACCCTATTCGCGTGAAGTGCTCAGATACGTATATACTCAATTGGAATGGCGTGAGTATAATACATTGGTATGAGAAGGCTAATGATATTACTTGTGAGTCGAGACGATAAAGTAATTCCGTACAAGGAGCTGTTACGTACTGAACTAAGTGACGGTGCGATGCAGTGTGATCTCCGGTGTGACTGAACGGAATGAATATTAAGCAGTCGGTATGCCAAACAGAATTAGTTACGGCGACTCAACAGCAATGAGGCTAAGCATGACCTTGATTGTATGTAACCGCATTTGTGTTCTTCAATTAGATTCACTCAAATTCAACACCACGACAGCGTATATATACGTATATAGTACATATTATAACACATGGACGTGTAAGTACGTAGATTCCAACCTGATAAATTTCAACCTATCACAACCGCCACATCTCCGCTGTAAACTAAGGTTATCACGATGCGTGGTTTCATACATAGGAGTACGCAAATACGAGACGGAAACCTGACACTGTTTGTGCTAACGGGTCATCCCTTCACCTAAAAGAAACTGGTTTTTCGTACTCCACGTGAAACTACTGATGCACACCAACACGTACACAACCTCACAGGTACAAACACGCAACTGTCATTGCCTATCTGTGGAGTTCATTGCACGAAAATTCTTCGAGTTCACGCGAATAGGGTGGATGGCGAGAGGCGCCTATTGGCCCACACCCCCATATGAAAGCTGTACCTGCAGCGGATCTTTCTATGGAAGAGGTTAAAGTTGGACCTGCGACACGGTAGGGGCCCACCTCCATCAGGGTGCCCCCCAGCCACATGGATAGGTGCTAACGCAAAACTAATGGGCCATTTAGATTCACCATATAGAGGTTCCTATTCGAATACGAAACCTCAGCCCAGCAGCTCTTATGTATAGGGCTGCCTACTCCGTAGGCCCAGACCCCCCCCCTTTTACACGTTAACTAGTGACCCCTGGCCAGGGCGTCACAGGAGGTCTAGCAGCAAAACCTCGCTTCAGACCCATGTTCACGTTGGGATGATACTATACAGCCAATATGAGCACCTGGCTTTGAGCCTTGCCCTCTGTGGAGTGAACCAAAGTTTTTCGGACTTAGTTTTTTCCGGGGGGGGGGTCAAAAATGGCAAAATCCTAAGAGTACACAGACCTATGGGGGGGGGGGTTCCTACGGCGAAAAGAAAAATTCGCCCTGAATTGCGGGGGATTCTATCCACAAAAATAGCAAAACTTTATAGAAATTTTAAGTCCTCCGACCTCTAGGGTGGGTGGGGAAAAAAGTGGAGAGAACTGTCAAGCGGCCAAAGGGCCTAATTGCATATCTCGAGATCCACCCTGCCGATCCGGCTGAAATTTTCACAGCATGTACCCCTGCCCACAGGCTCTTCACACACCGAGTTTGAACCCGATCGGTCCACTCCTCCGTGACTTATTAAAAAAAAGATTCCAAAAAGCCGCAAACTCCCTTAATTTCCCTATTCCAGGTAGTGCGCTAACGCGCACTACCTGATAACTTTATTTAGGTTAATGTAATTTAAACAACTAATGACATAACTTTGTAGCATTTTTCTGCTCTTTCCAGTGATATAAAAATTGTTGCAGAAAACAAAAAATTCGTAGAAATGTATGTAGTCGGCAGTAGTGGAAAATTGATGGTCCGACAACAGGCGCAGCCCGCAGCCAGCTAATATCCAGCTAATATCCAGCTAATATCCAGCTAATATCCAGCTACTATCCAGCTAATATCCAGCTAATATCCAGCTACTATCCAGCTACTATCCAGCTACTATCCAGCTACTATCTAGCTAATATCCAGCTAATATCTAGCTAATATCCAGCTCCTGTCCAGCTAACATTTAAGGTCACAGCCTAATCTTTTCAACTTTATTTGTTTTGCTGTTATTTTTTTTCAACTACTTGCAGATCTTTTCCATTTTATTTACTATATGCATATATACACATTGAACACCAATAAATTACAATTTCTCTATCTATACGATATACATCAGCCAATGATGAGCAGTATGAAATAAATGATATTATGCGCCCAATGTTAATGTCTTCACTAAACAATGATTGCGAAACACATCGAATATGCTCAAGGAAGCAGTCTGATCCGTTAGGGGTAGGTAGATCCAGATCATGATTGTGAAAATTATCCTTCACAAATTTATAGGTTGAATCCATTATTCTAGACCTGTGTATCTTTTATGGTTAGGCCTGACACATTCAAAAACCAAATGGGCTCCAAGTCTTGCTGTGAAGCGTCCACAAATATGACAAAGTTGCAGTCGCTTTGGTTGTCTACTTATCAGACGTCTTGGAGGTGAAGGCTTCTTGCGTGTCCAAACTCCAAGAGCAACCAAATCAAGTAAGCACTGACAATTTTTAGATTTAAGACACGTCTTGCAGCGTTTAGCCATTTAAATAATAGTTTTGAAATTTCTAGAATTTACATGACATTGCATTACCAGATTGGAGGCTTGTCATTGCGCAATGTTGCATTCATATGCCACAGTGTAGTATTGCGTTAACAATTTGAAATGTTGTGTAATATTAAGCAATAATTTTTACGATTTTAAAATATCTGGTTTGGATACTAGAACAAAACTAAATTTCCAGAACTTTTAGTAGCATTTCTCTGCTCAATGTAATATTTCCAACCAATCCAAACATGATTTGTTTATCATCGGCAAAACATAATTTCCAATCATATTGTTGTGCACTGAATGGACACAGCAAACTATCTGTGTGATGCAGTGAACATTGCTGCTTTGCACAATCTTTGATCAAATGCTTAAGCTTGTAAAAATGTTTTAGTGATAAAACTTTTCTTTCAGAATTTTGAACAAAAGCAATGCGGCCATCCTCCAAATGCTCAATCACAACTGATGAAAACGGTAGTTTTGCTTTTGGAGACACGTTTACTAAAACAATAATGGTGAAAACTATAGCAATTGAAAAAGATAAAGATAAAACACAAATTATCTTCTGCTTCTCCATTTTCTGTTTTTTATTACAAGGGGGGTGCTTTTATACCTTTTCCCAGGAGGGATTTCTGTTTTTGTCAAGCCTCATGAGAGCATTATATTCACCTACACAGAAAACAACAATTGATGTACCTAGAGCTTCTTTATAATCAATTTTAATTCTAACTGTTCCATATTCCTCGGGACTAATATAGTTGCAATCAGCAGAATGATCAGGAGTTAAGTCAACGCATGTAATAAAGAATCCCACTCTATAATCATCCCATTTAAAGCCAAGATCAATATTGTTATAGTTTAAACCTCTAAGAAATTCCATAAACAAATTTGGATACTTATATTCTCCAAGCGTTTGAAGTGGAGTCGAATGTGGAAGCAGCATTTCATTTTTGTAAACATAGATTCTTTGAGCTCCAAAATCCAAAAAGTAAAATGGATTATTTTGCAAAGCGCCATTATACGCTGCCTGTTTCACCATGAAGACATAAACTCGTCTTGGGAGAGAGCCACTATAAGGTACCCAATCCAGATTTTGTTCACCTGTAGAAATTGTACGACATTTAGTATCGTATCGAAGAGCTGGATATGTGCAACCTGTTGAATTTAGAATTTTACTATGTTGTAGCAGAGCCTGATCATTCAGTTTAATTCGAGATACAAACATTTTGGCATCTGATATTTTCAATATGCATTCAACTTTTTTACCAATGAAAATTAAATTTGGCTCAGAACGCTTGAAGATGAAGCTCACTTCCGTTTGAGGAGGCAGCAATTTTGGCATCAAAATTGTATCAGTAAATACCCTAGTGTATAAAGTAAAAGCTTTAGAACCTTCAATTCGATCGTATCGCTTTTGTAATCCTTCATTTACAACTATTGGAGGGGCACCTTCATCCAAATTAATGTCAAAAAACAAAGGAGAGTCTTGTTCATACATAGCCCCACAAAGCAGAGCATCTTTTTCCGGTTTTGTATAGTTAACTAAGCATAGCAGATATGATAACCAGGGATAATACGGATTTTTCAATGTAATCGACTGGTCAGAAATGAGACAGTCTACACTTGACCACATGGAGTAGCCTAAGTTATTGATTGGACCAGTTTTGTCGATTTCAGCTAATTGTGTCCCATCCTTTTTCAGCACTTGAGCTCTGATGAATAAAAAACAAGAAGTCGGATCAATAAAAGTATCTGTTTTATCAATTTTAAATTCAATGTTATTAAGATCAGAGCGAGGTAGAGCAGTAGTGCAGGGGACTTCAACCAATTGTGAGCTTACAACATCTTCATGAACGGGAATTGGTACATTCCATTCTAGCAGCTTATTCCCACATTTAGCCATTAGAAATTTGTTTTCTTCGCATTCTTTTTCTTACTTTTATACTTTTTCTTAACAGATCCTTTTTTCTTAGAGCCTGTCTTCGGCTTGGATTCACTAATATTTCTTGCTTCCGAATTAATTTGCTTAAATCTTATTGGAAACATTGTTGTTCCTAAGGTAATAAAATTACCACTTTTAAGCTTTTAATATAATTTCCACCAGCCCCAATTCTTCGTTTGTCACTATCTGTCCATGCAGATCAGAAATGGATAGTTCAATTTTATCGATTATACTTTGACGAGTTGCATGATATACTAATGTGCTTGGCTGATACTCTGAACGAGCGACACATAGTAGCGGTACGTAGTTTCCATTGAATATCTGTGGTTCAATAAATTCTACCTGAATCATAACCCAGTCATCGTTTGGCAGAATGACTCTTTGCAGTGCTATTTGACTTGCTTCCACAGGTGTAGCAAGTTGGATTTTCATGCTATTAAGTGGTTTAACTATTGTTACTAACTCCATTTTTATTAAATCGACAGATTACTTGCTTTTATAACTTTTACCAATTCCCTATGTGACTGTTGCAACTGTTGATATGATCTGTTGCCAGTAATTACACATTTTCCAGTATAAAAAATAAGCGCAGTGCTACCCGCTTTTAGTTCCAAAGTAATTGCAGGAAATGTTTCTGGCGTAAAATTTAACATATAGTTGTGCCTCAAGTAACTATATATCCAAGCTAGATCGAGTCTTTTTCCTGTCTCACAAGTTCCAACAATATTTTGTATTTTCAGTTCCCATTTCTGAACAAGATAGCCTATTTTGCTCAAAAATACAGCACACTCTTTAAGGGTTTCATAAGCTTTATTAACAGTTTTGGCACCAAGACATACAATACGACCATTACAAAAAATTTGACAAGTACAAGATAATTTCAATGTTGCAGCACTGAAGCGTTTTGGATTATATTTTACATTAGGTAAACTGTACAAATCAATGTTACATTTAAAGTCTGCTGATGCTATTACATTGACTATATTCATTTCTAATGCGTGTCAGTAATTGTCCAAGGACATTTTCTCCAAGCCAGTCATTCACATTTATAACCCTTTCATCGTTAATGTCCAGTCCAATACCCCAGTATTTATCCCACTTTGAAGCTTCAGCAATGATACAATCTTTAGTCTCTATTAAAAGCTTTCGTTGTCGTTCATTTTGAGCAAACTTGGCTCGCAAGCCCATCAGCATAACGTCTTCAGCAACGACCATCCACTTATCTTTATCGAAATTCTTTATTCTCTTGGCAAGTTGTTTCTGAATGCGAGGTGATTTGACTTTGATAATTTCACGATAAGTGGAGACATCATTAAAGAACTTGGCCTTCTCGCTTTGATAGTATTGTTCAACGCAGTTATATTCAATACCACCCAACGTAAAATGAGAAATGTTGAAGTTGCTAAATGGTGACCAACCAGAATGAAACACAATCATTGGCTGGTTATCCAATGTAAGGCAATAGTAGGTAGGCATTGTTGTTGATTTCGTCATTAACACTTGTCTTTACTTCATAAGACTCAAACTTAAGTTTTCCTGTTGCTGCATCAGTGTGCTAGGTTTCATATTTTAACCACTTGATCGGTTCGGAAGCACGACCAACACCCAATGCTGCTTTAGGTACAGATTCTAAAAACTGTTCAAACTTGGGTGCATCTAGAGGTCGCTGTGGGCTGAATTTGGCGGGTGTTATGAAATATCTCACCAAGTCATATAAATTTGATCCAACTGTGTTGTCAGGATAGATAACTCGTCCGTTTGCGTCTGTTTCTACGCTAACACCCTGCAGGAGCAGAGACGCTTTATTACGTAAATGTTTAGGAAAAAGTGAAACCAGATCAGGTTTGCCATCCTCCACCAACTTCACAACAGGTTGAATCGCTCCTGGTGCAGTCTTTACTGGAGAAGAAGGAACAAGAGCTACTCGTTTAGCCATTTTAGCATAACGTCAAGCAATATATGCACCAGATGATTCCTTTTAAGAGTTTTTCGTTTAGTAACAATTGCCACTTTCTTGTCTACCAGAATGAGAATATCCTTCTTAAATTTTCTCAGCTTGGAAATGTCTGATGGGCTTAATCTAAAATCACCATACAGGGCATTGAATGCAACTTCTGCAAAAGCATTAATCAAATCTTTTGAACATGATGATACAGTTGCATTTACAACAGCTTGTGGCGCTGATTTCAAAAATGTTAGGCTATGAATATGTTTTCGAGCCATTTTTCGGATTGGAGTGAAAATATTGACCTTTTATATTCTTGGGAGATAGGCATAAGGCTTTTCTCCTGTCAGCATACCACTAAGTACTCTTAATTTTGAATCACTACCTGGTTTTAGATTAAGCACCAAGTACCCGAAAGGTTCCTTTGTTGCCATTTCAAAGGCTTCTGGTAGGAAATCTTTCTTCGTTGGAAACATTTGTCTACCAATTGTCGCAATCATTGAAACATCTCTATAGTTTGGGAAGAGTACAATATACTGAGCATTGCGGGTAACTGTGCGCATATATTTTGATTCGAAGTACAAGTTTTGTACAATGAAAATAGTGCTAACGTTCACGTGTCTCATCTTAGTAAACAACTGAGTAATTTGTTTGTCCCCTACTTCGGTCATCAGGTCATCCAGTATAAGCAAAGTATCCTTCTCAGGCAGCTCATCAGGAAACCCTTCAAGCAAAGTGGCTGGGATATCTTTATAAATTTGTTGAAACATGCTGTAACAAAGTATTGTATTTAAAGGCATTGGATCTATCAGCTTGTCTTTAATTACATCAATCACCCATTTGGTTTTGCCTGAACCAGTCATTCCACTAACGATCATTGTAAAGGGTGCACAAAATTTAAAAATCGGCTCTATTTTTTCTTTATGGGTTTTGTAATGTTTGTGCAAGCTTTGCCGATGCTTGAATTCTTTGCTACAACTATTGCACTTATACATATTTAATACTGCAATTATTATCTTACTACTTTTATATTTTACACCTGGTCAGTAGTCAGCCGTAATCCGTCAGCCGTCAGCCGTAAGCAGTCAGCCGTCAGCCGTCAGCCGTAAGCCGTAAGCCGTAAGTCGTAAGCCGTATGTCGTCTACCGTCACCCACTAGCCGTAAGTAGTCAGCCGTCAGCAGTAAGCCGTCAGCCACTGATATCTTCGTCATCAACCCAAGAGTTCATGGATGAAGGATACCCCAACCATTTAACAAGGTATTGTACTTTTCCTTTATATTTTCGTTTTCGTAAAACTTTTTCAACTTTATAAACATCGTCAGTTTGTATAATTTTTTGTAATTCTGGCTCGTAAAAAGCTCCAACAATTTTTTCTCCACTTGCATCTTTTATTTTATAAACAACAGGATCGCTTGGAATTTGTGATTGAATGCTAAAAATTTCTCTTGTCCACAGTGGTAAGTAACCTTTCTGAAAAATTCCTCGCTCTTTTGTGATTCTAACCAAATCTCCTAGCTTAAACTTATAGTGTACTGCACGATCTTTGGGAGGAAATAATTTTGTTCTAACCTCATCTTCGTTCGTTTCATTAACCTCAACCGGTGCCATCCCAATACTTCGATGTTTTGAATTATTGTACGAGGTGACTAAATCTTGCAATGCATCGATATAGCGCCAAGAATTTGAGTGTGTAAAGTACTTATAAATTTTTCCTTTCAGAGTTCTAATAACTCTCTCTGCAATTGCTGCCTTGGTGTCAGGATTTTGACTTGTATAGTAATTGATTCCTCTATCAGTACAATAAGTTTTAAACTTTGCATTCAGAAACTCACCACCTTTATCTGTCATCAAATGCTGAGGAGTGCGTGGAATTTGAGAAAATGCAGCTATAACTGTTTCTGGCTTTTTGTCTTTTACGGGAAATACCCACAAAAATTTACTAAATGTATCTATAACAACTAAAATATATTTAATGCCATCATTCCATTTAGCGACACTGTTCATATCGGCAAGATCCATTTGCCATAGATCATCTATTCCTTTGGTAATTATTCGACGACGTTTAAACTTTAGGTTTCGTTGTTTGTGTAGTGTATAAGCTTCTTGACTCAACAGCCATTCTTTCACATCTTTTCTGCTGACATTCAATCTTGTTGCTTTTGCAGCTTTGTAAAGCTTTTCAATACTGCTTAACGATCCTGGATTCTTCAAACTGTAGTAGATTTTATCCATTCTTACTAAACTTGTAATGAAAAAGTCTTTAATAGTTTATTTTGTAGTGACCATAAGCATAACCAGATATACCATCATCAAGCAAGTAACGTTTATCATCATAGCAAGACAAACTAGTTTTGTTCAAATGCACGCTATACAATTGATGTAAGTTACTCCTAATCAAATTCATATTATGGTACATGAACGTACGTTGCACAAGAGTATTTACATAGTCAGAATGGTTTATACATTTTTTGACAACATTCTTTTTTATACCTTTAGCGCGTTTTTTATCAATACCTTCACATACAAAACTATACATTTTGGCACGCAGGCCACAAAATTCACTTATTGGACTTCCAGCAGTCTCATCTTTCATTTTACCTAAAACCTTCTTATTCTGTAAAGAATACAAAAAATGAGATGTCGGATAATCACTTGTATCGAACATGGAATTATCTGTATACATATCTTTATATATATTATGAGTCTGTATACAATAACATAAAGAGTCAGTGTCAGTAAATAATAATCTAGCATTTTCAGCATACTTACGGACAATATAATTATGATGAAAATCATACATCAGGTATTTAGATAAATCAAGTACGGTAAAACCTACGTATATTGGCTTGCACAACTTCACAGTTAAGCGGTTCATTGATACAGCAACTAATTCTTCAGAAAAGATTACAGCACGATTAAATCTTGGTTTGCAACTCAGTTTGGCAAACTTATGTTCGCTTGTTACAAGCTGCACAGACTGGTATGCTCTCACATTTTCCATTGTCTTTCCAAACACAGCGTTATTTAGAAGTTTGAATAAGTCTTTTTCAAAGTCACTCCTTGCATTCTTTCTCATTTCTGTATTGAACATGATATAAGGCTTCATCCACTCGCGCTGTTCAAATCTAAGGACTCTATGAACCTTAGTTAATTTGAGACCAAGTTGAAGATAAAGGCGAAGATTACGGTAATGAACAATGTATTTGGTTTTTGGATGAAGATTTGGTACCAGCTTTGCCACTTTTGATGGGCTGATCCCAAGATCTTCACACAAAGCTAGAGCGAAGGGACTGAGCATTTCCTCAGTAATTTGCACTTTTTCTGGTGCCAGGGGATAATCATTATGAGAGTCATGTAGGTATTGGGGATACTCCAGGTCGACTTCAAGAACATAACCACATGGCTGATTATCGGTTTGTTGAAACCAGTTAATAAACTCTATTTCTTCTCGACTGAGCCAACGAAAATTTTTAACTGGGAGTCTTTGTACCATCGTCCACCCATATAAATTATTAGCATCCAGGTACATTATCCAAGAATTAGGCTTTGAAGCGTCATAGTCAGGTACTTTCGGATTGTTGGCTTTAGCAAATCGATTGCTGATCATTGATATGCCTCCTCTGATGCCTTGCTCAAAAAATAAGTACATGTCAGGGTCTTGAAGAAGTTCAAGCCAAGCTTTTGTCATTTTGAGGCATGCATCCCATGCAAATGATGGTAGGGTGTAGTAGTGAGCAGGATCAAGGCCATAGTGTTGAAGCGCGAATCGTCGGAAGTTTTCAAAGACATCAGCAAGTAAAAGCACATCAGTTTGCAAGTACAAATCATGATATTGTCCAAGATTTTGGATACCAAACTTGCTCCAAACTTGTTGAGCATGCTCGTAGTCATCTTCCTTGATGTCTTCTTCGTTTAGCTCGTTCCAGAAACATTCTTTGGGTGGCAACTGGACCTCATTAAATTTTTCCCAACAATCCATATGATCGTAAGGATACACTCCTTTTCGAATAAGTAGTGTAAGATCATCCATAGTGAACTCATGTTTCATGCAGTGAAACTTATCAAGCCCTTCTTTCGATAAGTTTGATACCAGTGATTCCAGCGAGCTAGTTAAAAATTGAAATGTGTCGATAAATCGAATTCTCCAATTAACCTCCTCGTTATCCTCATCGTCACTAGCCTCGTCAGCAATAAAGGAGTTCGTAGATTGCTTCTTTGTGACTTTCTTCTTTTTCAGTGTGAAACTCAAGTAATCTTCCATTCCTTTCGGAATACAGTCCAGTGTCAGACCCAGTTCGTTGCAAACAAGGCCAATCTCCTATAATTAAAGTAATAGTTATCTAAACAAGATCAATCTTCCATATTCAGGATTCAGTGACAGAGCATAAATACACAGAATAAATCAAGCAGATTTATGGAATGCTTGTTTTGATTTTTTGATGCTTACTTGCATAATTAAATGCCCATCATATCGTCTCAGATTATGAATTCCAATCACAACATCTCTGTTTAATCGAAGCCCCATATTGCAGGAATTGTGTGCAGCTCCTCGATATTTCCCACACATATGGCAATGATCACGAACAGAACGTTCTTCATTAAATGGCTTCATACAAATATAGCATTCCTTGGAGTCATCGTGACACTGCTGCTCCTGTGGTGTTAGATTGAGTGGCACAGATTCATGAATGCTAGCTTGATAGTGCATGGTTTTCTAAAACATTATGACGTGTGTGCTAAACAATGTGTGCTACTTTAAGGAAATTGTCTATGTTAACTCTTGATATGCTTGGAGCAACATGAAATCAACAATATACTAGATTTAGAATGATTCATAGAAACATTAACTGTGAACGCTCACTTCAACAATTGTCTCCAAAAACTTTCTGACTGCGCTATCACCACGATAAATGGACGTAGAATCTATTGATGGTTGACCACAACAGTTCAGAACTCCAACAATACCAAATCCACAAGGGATGTGGTGTTGATATTTCTGTGTCGATGACATATTGCTTCTTACAGGACACCCTTGCAATTTCGTTGTAAGACACTCGAAATCAGCGTAAATCTAAAACAAATTCTTATCTTGTTTGCTTTTGATAGTCATTGATACTGATCAGTGAATTCATTTAATTCAGTTAATTTTCATTAATGCTAAAAATGAAGTGAAATTGAGAATAAAATTCCTTGGATTCCTACTAGACATCACCTACTATGTAAGGAACTCGTTGCATCTTGTGGATGTTCTTGAATTTCAACCACTTTTCTTGAGGCATTTCCACTTTCGTTGATTCATGGTTGTTGCACAACTGCATATGGAGTATTTTCTTTTCGGCGCTGTAGCATGGGATTAGACAGCGAGGACAAAAGTGTTTACATCTTTCATGATTATTTTGGTCAGAAAGCAATCTATCCAAATTTTTAATCCAACAATAGTGGGACTTATTTCCTTGAGTTAGCAAAATGAGGTTAATATGTTGTTCCTGAGGTCGTCTTGAGATATACAGAGGTATAATATTGCCATTATCAATGCCATACACATTAATTCGCAGACTATTCTGGTTCTCAAATTTGGGTATTTGTGAAATAGTGACAGGGAACAATATTCCACAAAAGTTCAATTCATTTGCAAAGGGTAGGTAGTTGCTAACGCGGTAGGCGTTCGCTCCTGATGGGAGAGGATGCAAAGCTGCTAATATTGACCACTTGAAGCATTGGTCGTCTTCATTTTTGACATTAATAATTGCCTGTTTGGCAGCTATGTGATCAGGTAACGGAATATAGCTGGATCCTCTAAGTGGGCGATATCTAGCAAAATAGGCATCTAGATGATTCAATTTTTGGATTATCCATCCTGAACCCTTGCGTAGAAATGTCTCAACATTGACTAGAATTTCACTGAAAGCAGCAGTGAGTTCCTCCTCGAAAATGTATCCACGCAGTATAATACGTGATTTGCAGTTAAAATGAGCATCAATTGTTTCAGATGGGTTAGTGTCTTTTTCAAAGGTTATCATTAAGCTCATCCACAGTTTCATACCATACTCTGTTTGCAGTATTTCTTCAATAGCGTCAATTATTTTAGATTTCTGTGATGAAAGAAACAACAGCGGATCATAGTAAATGTCTTCATTATGAAGCGTAAGCGTCCTTAAAGAATTGCGAAGAGCGGATTGTGTAAACCTCAAGCCCCTTCTCTTGCGCTTCTGGGGGGTATAGGCATTTACAGAATCATCAGTTTGACCACTCTTTTTATTGTGGATCTTTAGATGTCTCTTCGCATCACTTGCTCGAGCAAACGGTCTTCCACAAACATAACAAGTCACTTTCTTTTCTTCTTGGTGCACCTGACGTTGGTGAGCAAGCATGTTCTTTCTTAAACTGAACGATTTTCCACAGACATCGCACTGAAAAATTAAAGTTGCAGCATCAAAGCGATAGGTTTTATAATTTATGCAAATTAGCTAAACATTTTGTATGTGTGTGCGCGTGCGTGTGTGTGCGTGTGTGTGTGTGTGTGTGTCGGCATACAATCGAATATGATTAGATCAAAAATAAGATGGCCATCACATAGTCGAGGCACTGGATGTTTGTATGTTTTTAGTTGAAGAGAGTATATTAGAATGAACATAAGTCTCCATTGGATATTGGATCTGTTAGCCTGAACAAAAACGATAATTTTTAAGTTTTTAATAAAGATTTTTAATTTTTGATTAATATTTTAATAATTGAGAGAAAGTTTCGTATGCTAATAATTACCACTGATTCAATCTAAATTCATCAAAATGACAGATTAACTCTACTTTGCCAATTCCTTAGATCTTTTCTAGGTGAAATTGTAAGCTTTTGAATTTACAATATATGCAAGTTAATTATAATGTGGTCTATGCGAGTTAGCGCAAATTAAAGTTTAGTCTAGCAGGTACAATGAGTGAGTTAGCAATGGGTCTCTTCCCTGTTTAAGTATTGCTGAGGAGGAACTTTAATACTGAAATTGCAGCAAACAAACCTTAATTTATCATATTGATCAAAATTAGTTATTGATTAATCCATCTTGAAGGGGTTGTCATTGAAATTTCTTACTTCGTGGTTTGAACCTAATACCGGTTAAATCTAATATGCCAGATATCGTTTAGAGTTAAAAAGTTAAAGATTTAGCATGCTTTTTGTCAAATAGCAACAGATTTTCCTGTGAAACAGTTAAAAAGTTTGCAAGATTTTCACAAAGTATTGCAACCAGTAGAGTCTTCTTAAGTCTATGTTGGCGCTCGAAAGCTTAACATTCCACATGAACAAACTTTGCTTTTCCCTGATCGTACGATGTTATCTTGTAAAGGTAGTCTTCACCAACAGTTTAGCATGTAAAACAATTCTTAAGGTGCTGGTATCTCTTTGTGTAAATTTTACTCTGTAGGCTTCAATCTTTATGAAAGTGGTTTCCAAATATATTATTTTGGTGCTCTTTAACATTCTGCCACCAGTCCCGCATTTTTAGATGAAAAGATAAGAAATTTTCAGTTTTTGTCAATATTTTCTGGGTGCGTAATTGACACAAGAATTAGTTGTTATTGCTAGAAAGAGCACACCGAAATGACCATTTCTGCTTTTAAAACCTTTGAGCTATCTCCAATGGTTAAGTCAGTGTAAGCGAAAAACGAATATAGAGATTTAGCCGAAAAATCATTTTCGCAAAACTGTGATTATTTTATTTGAACATCGATTTCTCAAAACCTATAGAATGGGTGTGATTATGTTACGATAAAAATTTACCCTATTGCGTGGGGACAGTTTTCTTGGTTTGAGCTTAATTATCCAGTTGCGAGAAAAGTCAATGCAAATTTGCGAAATTTCGTGTTAGCGTGCATTTTTGGCCGATTTTCTCGACCGTTAAGACCTGCTGAGCCAATTCCAAAAAATATCCATTAACCCACGTCTCTTTCATATCATGGCACAAAAAGAACTTTTTGCTCGATTCTACGGTTTTGAGAACTCGGTGTTCAGCCAAAGTTTTGGTCTCAACATATTTCCCTTATGTCGGAAACTTTTTGCTAATTTTTTGCTAATTTTGCTAGTTTCATAAACCGATGTCAATGTACACTTTATAAGCTTTCAAATGATGTATAAAACTCTTTTCAACTCCCAAAAATACGACATTTACAGCACTTCAACGAATCACCACAAAAGGCCTGCACGCAAGAATACCACCACCTTAAGCAAATTTTAACTTTCCTGTGCGATGCGAAGCCGGCTGTAAAAATTGAGTATTGCATTTTAAACACGGGTGGAATTTATTGAAGGTTTTGTGAACTAGGTTTATCAAATGAGTTCTGATTTGCTCAAAATAATGCGCTTGACAGCTAGAATATTTATAATCTATAGGACTAGAAATGACATACAATCGCGGTTTCCATGCCTATGATTAGCTCAAACCACTTATCTGTTAAAGCTGAAACCCATTTTTAAAACAACGTCTTTTCTAAAACAGTTGGGACTATATATGGAGATGTATGATATTACGACTGGCATTTTTGTAGCGATTCCCATCCACCTCCCCTCCCTGAAACCTTTTACAAGAATTAACCTGTTCCTACCCCCTCCCCTCCCTAAAACCTTGTACAAGAACTAATTGAATTAGAATACTCACGGTTGGGTGTTGTAGCAGCACATGTGACAACAGAATCTCATTATGTAGGAAAGATTTGCCACAAACAGTGCAAGTGAAACGGATCATGGTAAACGTCCCCCACCAGACAAAAATTGAACCCAACGTAGTATAAATATCGGTTGGAAATGCAGTGATTCTTCACTGACTGCTACTTATATTTAGTTTGGGTTTCAATATGAAGCAATGTTGCGTAATTTTATTTAAAATTGTGTAGCATTGCATAACATTGCTTCCAATTGTGTAACACTTATCAGGCTTTAATATTTCGTATTTATTTTGTGTTGTAACAAAGTAACATTGCGTAACATTACACAATCGTTGTGGACTATTCTGCAATAATGCGCAACAGCAAGTAAAGTGTTCCCATACTATTAACGATATTAAACTATTTACTCCTATGAGGTTTATGAGCTCGTATTTCATCTTTGTGAATTTGAATATTCTCGAATTTTTATGATAGGCAGCGAATTATGAAACACTTTACAAATCATACGTATGTCCTAAAAATGTTACTATGTGGTCTAAATGCTCTCATGGGAACTTCAGTCTCTAAACTTTGAAACAATCGAACACAGATCATTTTGTTTTCTTGCTGTTAACCACCCCGTGTCCATTATGATAATTTCACTTCATACATTTTATAAACATGGTTGTAATTCAGACCAGAAAGCTGGTCACTTTTATGGTGACGTTGGAGATGTGGAAAAACTTGTCCAGAAATGTCTTGACTGTCCTGATAGGAAAGCTATTGATGACAGTGGCAATTGGCAACTTTTTAGAAAATTCAAGCGCCCTATTGGAGAAAACCGAGATAAGGAGATATCTTTCTTACTTAGGGTATGAACTGGTTTACATCCTTTCAATCCTTACAGCTTCAGGAATTACCGTTCGCTAGCGATGCTCCCTCCCAGGTAGTAGGGATCACGATTATAGTCGAATTGTAGTCGAATTTCACTGACCCTTGTCAAGGCCAATTTGGGTACCCCTTGTCGAAGAGATTTTTCTTAGGCGTACCTTTCAAAGCGAGTTTTAGCGAGTTTTTAAGTTTTTTTTTAACAAAAAGCGATTTTTACGTTTTTTAACAAAAACAGCTATTAGCAAACACAACGTTTTTTGGACGTTTTTAGCAAACATAGTGGTTTACGTGAAAAATTCCGGCAAAGTTGGAAACATTTTTGAAATTTTAGTCGGAAAACCTATTTTTGTCAATATTCTATCCCCTTGCAATCAATGTTCTTACCCCTTGTAAGAGCAATTTCGAGGCCCCTTGTGGGCGACTTGCCGAGGAGGTGGGGGAAATTCCCCCTCCTTCCCTTGTCCACCAGTGATCACGATCTGAAGTGATCATAATCTCGTGATCAATCATAATTATAATCTCGTGGAGGAGGATGCGGTGCAATTTCGGAAATCAGCAAGAAAAAGTTGATCAGATATGTAAAAATTCTAAATAATAGTAAATAATGAAATTCTAAAAATAATTTATTGGCCTTTTTCAGAACAGTTAGCGACAAAACTAGGGTACAGTTTCTTCCCATTGCCCCGGAGTAGTCATGCATTATTTTAAGTCTATTTAAGTCTATACTTAATTACAGTGGACTTTGTTGTTTAGGTTGTATATGATCCAGAGTGTGACTTTGTCGTCACTGCGTATCCAATTTAGTTTCACATCAGGTGAGTTTTAAAATTTTCTGCAATGATTATATAATTTGAAATTTCAATGTTTTAAAACTTGGAATTATTTGTTATAATAAAAGCTGTCATTCTATGACCTATGAGCACATGGAATTTGCAGGCCTATTATTCATCATGCAAGGTACATCAAAAGTTGCGGACAGTTTCATCTCACGTTATGTTTAAAGAAAATTTCCTCTGTGCGACCTATGAGTTGTCTCATCGGAGTCATTATACAATTAAGCATTCATCACTAGCTTTATAAAAAGTTTTCTCATCAAAGTTTACATTGTAAGTTAAAGTATTCTAAAGCCACATGAGAGAAAGCGTAACATCTGACATACAAACGCATGAGAATTCTTGGAACAAAACATATTTGGTTTAGTTTAACTTTATCAGTTGTTAAAATGATTGTCTATTTCTAAGTTATGAAGATGTGGGTCCAAACTGTGTTAGAGTTTTCTATTTCTTCATTATTCAACCAAACAGGCAGTTTAATTTGCATCTATTTTTATCTCAGCGGATACTTATCTAAAAACGAGTTATAGCTAATTTACTATAGTGAAAATGGTAGGAATCGAGCTACACCGATTTTATATTCACGAACAATTGCAGTTAGTCTAAAACAGACATTTCTATCAGCTTTATCTTAATAGTTCAAATCCCTATAACAGTAAAGCTTATAATCAAGAGTACATGATGTATAAGTGTACGACAACTGGCAAGCTCTCTCTTATCAAGCCAAAACTTGTATGCTGGCTATCGGCTTACCCCCTCCACAAAGTGACCCCCCCCTCTCACTCTGCCCCAATATTGCAGAGATGGACGCGGGACGAAATTTTTCGTCCCGTCCCGTCACGCACTCAATTTTTTTGTCTCGTCCCACGGGATCCCGCAGTCCCGCAAATTCGAAAATACCCGTCCCGCAAAATTCCGCATAATTTCTTAATTGGCTCATTAGCTTAAATTAATGGTAATTAATACTAATTTAATATGAAAATTAAAAATAAGTTCGTTCTACAAAACTTTACGCTATTTAGTTTTTTCTTGCTAAGATGCAAAGTCAGTACTTCATTTATTATTCAAATAAGCTGCTGTGTGTAAAAATGTAAAATGCTTATATCGTCTACAAACAAACAATATCAATTGTTGATTTAATTACTACCCTACAAAAACGATGGAACCGGGACACTGTGTCAATTTGGGCCACTTTTCGGATCGGATCACTGGGTCAGCGGGTCAAGAGCTAGGATCCGGCCTTGATCCAGTTTTCTAAATTTCCCACAGATTATTCCCCAGAAATTTGTGGCTTAAAACTAAAACTTTTAGGTCTAATTTCAATGTGATGCTGATACATGATTTGCATGTTTTAAAATTTAACTTGAGCTTTATAATTTTCGCAGCTTGAGGTTCGTTCAATATGGTCTCCAGCAGAATAGTGTTTGTTCTCATCGGTTCCATGATTATTGCATTGCACTGTTAGAACCAGCTAGTTTGCAAATTATAACTCATTAACTTAGGTAATGCAGATAAAGTCAAGTTTCAAAAGTCTCTCGCTTTGTCACGTCTTTAAGTTAAAAATAAAACCCTTGACTGGTTATGCATAATCAACACTTTATACAACTTCGAAATCATTTACATTACCTGTGTATATGCAAAATTAAACAATAAACTTTCAATCAGACAGCACAGCAAATGAAAATAATATTACCTTAAAATTGAATTTTATGGAATAATTTGTAGTGTGACTGTAATGTTTTGAAAACTGTTATGTAGCTTTCTTAAAAATTCCCTAATTTTGAAGTAAATATGAGAAATTTTTGTCCCGCGGTCCACGTCCTTCTCTGCAATATTGGTACGGGGTCCAAACGGGGGTACGCTCATAAAGCAATATAACATGCTTCGCTATAATTTTAGTTAGCCATCTCGTCCAAGTCTGAATGACACTTTTCTGTAAAGCGTTCCTGTAGTAGTCGAAACAGCAAGCAATAAAACAAGAATAAGTCGAAATTTAATAAATTGTGACAAGATAATATACTTTATCTTCAAACACTTTGCCTAAATGTTGATTTCACTGGCCTATCGAGTTCCCAGCACATCACTCAGCAGGGTTGGGGTCTCAGTCTCGTTCACAAGCAGGACTTGGTTAGGCTCGGTCTCGGTCTGTCCCATTGAAGTCTCGGTTTTGGAACCGGATCAAAATCTCTTAAAACATTAGATTTCAACAAAGAGTTTAAATCTAATTATGAAATCTAACTAACGAGGTGTGGAAACCGTAGGTTTATGTGCTAAAGTCCTTAATTACTGAGTCTAAGCCTCAAAAATTCCAACTGTTAGTCTCAATCTCGGTGTCAGTCTCACTCGAGACTTGGTAAGTCTAAAGCTCAAATTGTTCAAACTTTGACTAAGACTAAGACTAAGACCACTCATTAATTGAGACTGAAGCTAACGTTGATAAATAAAATAGCACAACTAATTACTGGTTAAAGTGGTGGCTTAATGCTTGGAATTTCAAAAGCTACTCTTCTAAAATTATTTTTAATGACTCTGCTTCAAACACTCGCAAATGATAGTTGGTGTCAGATAAAACATGCAAGTCTTGAAGACTGTAGTGCTATGTTTAGGACTTACATAATAGGGATAAGTTCAATGTTTCTATCTGTTTCAATAATGTTTTCAAACATTTGCATACAAATTTATGTCAAACTTAACGTAAAATTTACTTATTTCAGAAATAGTAATAAGCTATATTAGTAAGAAATGGCCCCCTTCTTTGCTATTTTCCTGTTTTTTCACTTCGCATGCTCTCTTGATTGCGCTTTCAATGCCATTCCATTGGATTATGGTGAACTGTTCTACATGATTGATATGCAGGAAGCCATAATAAATTCCTTGCAAGATCAAAACCCAATCGTTAATTTAGTCACACCCCCACCCTCACCACCCCCAAGCAATCCTGTAGAACCCCCAATCGAAAGGAATATATGTGTTGTCTGCCACGACAGAGAAGCAGTGTGCCATTTCTGTGGATGCACTCCGCATTGCAGATCCATCCCGCGACACTGCACCACGTGCGTCAGCGAAATAATCCGCAGTCGAATCCGCACGTGCTCGTGGTGTCGCAGACCTTTTTCCTGTTTTCGTGTTTACGAGTTCCATATAAGTACAGAGGTGCGTATGTTAAGCAAAATTAAGTCGATAAACTATTGGTTTGTTCAAATCAAAAAGGATTGCTAAATTTCATGTGAGAGAATGAGCCATAGGGTGAAGTGAGGGTTAATGGTTCGAGGCTATAGTGGTTTCGCTGTGAGTTAGACTCGTAGAAGGCGAATCATGATATATTTAATGACTGCCATGCCATCATCTTTCCTAGGATATAGGCATTTTTATCTAATTGAATTTAAAAGCAACACACAAAACAGTTATTTCAAGAACTTGCATAAGCGTAAAGTAAGGTTATATTGGAAACCATGACTGTACATACGTTTCAAATCTTAAATTTTATAGAATCTTGTGAACAACTGAAAAGCTCATGATGATTTGTTGGTTTATGAAAGTGAAATCCATGAAAGTTCACACACTCCTATAATTATGAACATAAGTTCTCGAAGTAGATTGCAGTCTGAAAGTGTTACCTTGGTCAGAGTTTCAAGCTAGTACCTCTTATGCGAAACTAACCTACTTCTTTATTTATTTTTAGAGTAACCGAAACAATCGGCGTTTGGATGCCGAAGTAGTTAACATTGAAGAGGTGGTGGAAGATGTTCCCGAAGATGTATCCGATGTTGGGGAGGACATAGCCGAAGGTGTATCTGAAACTGAAGATGAAGACTTTGTAGAAGGGATAGACTACCCGTACTAAAACTTCTACAAAGGCTTCATCTTCAGTTTCAGATACGTTCTGATCTGTATAATGGACTTATCTGTATACAATCTGTATGTATATATGTGCTTACTAACATTAAAGATAAAAGTCGATCTACTAGTAGTAACAGCTGGATGTTACCTGGCTAACAAGCCAGCTAATATAGCTGCTATAAAGCTGAATATAGACAAGCAACTGGCTGCGGCCTAAAGGTTAGGTAGGTCTTCAAGTAATGCTTTGGATATTAGCTGGTTGCGCCCTATAACAGGCTTTGCTGGATGACAGTGAGAGTGAAGCTGGATGTTAGCTGGACATGAGCAGGATATTAGTTGGACATTAGCTGGACATGAGCAGGATATTAGCTATATATTAGCTGGATATTAGCTAGATAGTAGCTGGATAGTAGCTGGATATTAGCTGGATATTAGCTGGATAGTAGCTGGATATTAGCTGGATATTAGCTGGATATTAGCTGGATATTAGCTGGCTGCGGGCTGCGCCTGTTGTCGGACCATCAATTTTCCACTACTGTCGGCAACAGTTTTTATATCATTGAAAAGAGCAAAAATGCTACAAAGCTATGGAATTAGTTTTTATAAATTACATTAATTAACCTAATTATAGTTCTAATTAATTAGTAAAAATAACTACATAATAAATTATCTACCGTAAGCCTTAGACTAATCAGCGAATCAGCGTACGCGTTTGTTTAAATGCATTTATTTAGCTCTAAGTGGGACCCCCCCAAATTTCGGGTGGGGGAGAAGTTAATGAACCGAGCATGCCTAGCATGATAGCGTAAGAGTCTTATACTCTTAGTCTACTATAATGTTACCAAGAGTACATATAAAATACATATAATGTTACTAACAATTTGTAGTTTCAAAGTTTTGATCTGGAGTAACGTCGATGTGGTTTCTCCTTTTTAATAGTTAATTAGTAATATATATCATTTAATTTAGAGTGGTCATTTACAACCAGAAAATTAAACATATACGTAACCCGAGCTACACAGCAAGCCTTTTTGAGGATCAAAGGATCTTAGGCACATTAATACCGTTATCTGGGGAGGGGGGCTTTTAATACAGTTAACCATTTGTTTATATGCGTTTGAACTAAAACGCTGTGATTGGCTGATCACCTACCTTATGTCAAATTTATGTGTATAAGGTGACCCACCCCGAGATCTCGGGGGGGGGGGTGGGCTCAGCTTAGCGTTGTTAAGTGTGTGTTTATGTGCGATTGTACTGAAATGCATTTGAATGGCTGCTTAGCTTGATTCTGCTACTGAAATGCACATATGAGGGTTACGGTAGCTAAGTAGCCAATCAAAATGCATGTCATTTCAATTGCACATAAACACACACTTAACAACGCTAAGATGAGCCCCCCGAGATTTCGGAGGGAGGGTCACCTTAATGTACATAAATTTAACATTAGGTAAGCGGTTAGCTAACCTTTTATTTCAAACGCATAACTGGGTTTTCTCTAGGCCAAAAATAGTAGGGGGCCCCCACTTGTGGGTGGGGGGTGACCAAACGTAGGGTTAATAAAATGGGCTAAAAATGCGAAGAATACGGTAAAGATTGCGTTTTCTACGTATACTGCTACAACTAAGCTAAACAGTGCTCAAAAATCAAGTTTTAGTACCAAAATATTTGGAGCAAAAATTTCGGCGAAGCCAGAAGAGTTTTGAAAATTTTGACCAAAAATACTTAACATTTGGCATTTTCTGGACACCTTATAGTGAGTAGGGTGGGGGAAGCCCAAAAAAGTGGAGGGGGAAACGAGTGGGGAGGAGCCCCAAAAAGTGGGTGGGGGCACCTCCCACCCCCCACTAAGGAAAACCCAGCATAAACACTTGCTTAACAACATTAAGCGGTACCACCCCTGAGATTTTTACCTTGAATGCAAGACAGACAGGCCACATTTTTTAGAATTTCTTTAGTTTCTTTTTAAACAATGTTTTGTATACGTATATATATATACCATTAATATGTGTTTTTGCCGTTTTGCCTTTATAGAGTAACTTGGTCAAATGCCTCTATAGTTTGGCCTCCTTTCCTCTGCCGCCTCAGGTCGGGCGGAATCTGTCCACAAGCTCCATGTCCCACCTCCTCCGGCAGGAGGCGGAGGAGCGATTTCGCCTGAAGGCCCCGCCGCTCTCACCCAGCCACTACGGGGATTTAGCTACGCGCGGTTGTTGCTGGCGCGCGGTAACTGCGCCCTGTCGAGAGCTCTGCTGGAATGTAAATTTTAAATCATAAATCGAAATTTAAACATTTTATAATACTGGCTTTGTTTAGGCCAAAATTTATGGAGGGGGGCCTCGAAGTTGCCCTCCCCCCGTGGTGTCTCGCCATAGGGTGGGTATATATATTTTTGGTTGAAAATGTTTGATAAAATAAGAAACATGCTATAGGTTTTTTTTGCGCAAACATTGCTAAAAATGACTAATTTTAGGTGTTTTTAGCTGAAATAACGAAACTTTCGTAAAAACTCCGACAAGACACGGAAACATTTTTGAAAATTTAGGGTAAAAATAATAAAACTTGGCAATTTCTCGGGTTACGGGGTAGGTCGGAATTTATGGGGGGTGGCATTTTTCGGGTGGGGAGGGAACGCCCACTTCCCAGTTAAAATAAGCCAGCATAAATTGAGTGTAAATGTGTGTAAAATGTTACTGCTCTACTGGCTAAACATAATGGCTGTAATGCAATTTTAAAATTTAAATTTAAATGTACCTAGGTTAGGAGACAATAAACGGCGCCTAATCTGAACAGTGATTGGCCTGGGGCCAACTGAGGAGTGGACCGATCGGGCTCAAACTTTCTGTATGAAGAGTCTGAGGGCAGGGCGAAATTTGTTGGAAGAATTTCAAACCGGATCTGTCGGGTAGATTTTGAGATGTGAAAATGCCCCCCGCTTTTAATTTTTGTTAATTTTAATTTTAACATTTAATCGTAAAGAACTTTGAGATCTAGAGATACTTTCCGAGCAAATCTGAAGATAACATTTTTTTCGTTTAGATATTTTCAAAGATATAGTATAATACTTAGGTTTAAAAGCTAAATTTATTTAAAGTGTTTTTAATTATGATTTTATGATTTTTATAGGTAACGGGTCGTCAGCTTGATATCGATGTTTTTGATGTGATGAGAAAACAGTTTATGGAAAATTGTCTGACAAATTGGAAGGAACAAGATTTGAGCGCTTGCTCGTTTCAAAGTGAGAGTTTTTCCTTATCCTTATGTCTGATTTTGATTCTTTCTGGGGCCCCCTTCTTTCTGTGCCCTGCTTCCCTCACCCATGATTTGTCGTTAAAGGTTTTAGAAAATATAATTTTAGTTTTTCCTTAGTTATGGTTGTAATCTTTTAAAATGTCCCATCTTTTTGTGGGTCAAACTGTGAGTATTTTACAACAGACACGACAAAAAAGGTATTTAAATTATTTTTTCGACCTAGTGTGCACGGTGTCTGTCTTCCATCTATCATTGCTATTAAATGTGTACGTACGTACAAGCGAGCCATGCTTAAGTTTGAATTCGTTCCCCCAAACTGTAGTGACACCTTTATTTCAACGAGCTTACAGATTTAGATACTTATTAGAAGAGTGTATATATTCTTCCGTTCATTTCAGCCACCATCACACCGTCATTTGGCTGCCCCATGCCTCCGGGCACTGTATGCCACTCTGCCCTCCAGTCCACTTTGCGCCAGACCCAGGTCTCCCTACAGTGCGGGTCGGATCTGCAGTCTGAGGTCCAGCGGACGGTTCAGTATCTGAAGCACTACCGGCACCTGAGCCTTAGCCCCCGGCTGAATCTAAGCCTGCTCAGTTTGAGCTCTGACCCCTGGCTGGAATCGGCCTGGACCCAGTACTTCTGTCTGGTCGCTCATTCGGCCCTGACGCCTGGCTCCAAAGGCATGGGACTTTGTAGGTAGGCGGATTTCTTCTTGTTCATTATTATATCCGCTCATGTTTATTATGGAAGAGTTAACATGCTCTGATGGAGCATGGAAAATGCAGTATGGATGACATTATTGGATTTTAAGCGGACAGAGGACTAGATTTTAAAACGTTAATATGGGAGGAGCAGGTTGTAAATGCCAGGAGGACTAGGTTAAAAGCGCACTAATATGGACCAGTTTCGCTGTCGCTATCGTCCTGATGCCTCTTATAATAGTAGTTCGCTATGGAAAAATGGGACCCTACCACGTCTCTATTTCTGATCCAATTGGCAACTTTTCGCTAAGATTTGGATACGAATTAAAATACATATGTTAACACAAACGTGGCTAATAGCGACAAATGTTTTGCGGTTTTCCTTTCCCATCAAAAAAACGATTAATTTGGCGAAATCGATTAGTTTTGCGTTATTTGAACTCTGCGTGATCAAAAACTCTCCCACAACACCAAATTTTAGCTAGTTTGGTAAAGCTGTATCAATTTTCGAGCCACGGGGACCGACTGTGTAAAACACCCACATTATGTATAGATCATTTTAGAATATATACAGATTTCAGAAAAAAAGGTAAACACAGATCCTGAAACTGTATATTGTGTTTGTATTTTAATCTTTTTTCAGGTCAGAGTGTGAGCGTCTGCTGCTGGAAAGTGTTAATTGGACCGCTACCCCTTACCACTTTCCCCCGCCGAATTCACTGCTGGAACGGTGGTGCAGTGCTATGCTGCCAGGCATAGACAATGGGCCTGGCTGTTTGCGTCTTTTTCCTGAAGGTATGACACATACTCTTTTGGACGGGAGTTCACTATGTAGGGACTGCTTTCTGGGTATTTTTCAGGGATTTTTCCCCGGGGGAAGGGGGAATTTTGGGGGATTTGTTTTGCAAAAAGAGCCAAAAATGATATTTTTTGGCGTATTCTGCACGTAGAAAAGCCGAACGTTCTCAAAAAGGCCAGGATTTAAGCTAAAAATAGCCATTTTTACGAATAAATCTCCGGCGAGGCCGGAAAAGTTTTGAAAATTGTCTGTTTTGGCAAAAATTTGGGCTCCCAAGAAATCCCGGGAGGGGGAGGCAAAACCCCGGTTTGATTTCGGGGGGGGAAGACATTTTCGGGAGGAGATAAATTTTGGGGGTCGACCCCCCCCCCGGTAGAAAATATCCTGGCTTTTTAGAAATTTGAATCGTTTGCTTTGAGACTTACATAATTTTGTTAAGATGATGTCATTCGATGAATTAATAGTGAGACTAAGTTTTTCGCTGATTTTAATTGATTCAGAGGAGAGGACATTATTATTATGTGGTTGTTTAGACTAGTCGTATTTGTTTATAGTCTACTGACAAAATCTTGCGACGTCATGGATGACTGTTTGACTGCTTTTAAACTGTGAAAAATTTACTTAACGCTTCAGTATTCTGTTGATGGATCCCTCCCAAGTGTACAATTTGTGACACATTTTTGCTGTCTACAGACCTTCCAGCACCTTCAACCATCTCAGCAGAACAGTTAAATCCATGTCTTACTGTGAATTCGGAGGAGTGTATTCCAGATGCCACGGCTGTTTCTGGCTTCAAGATTGTACCCTGTAAGCGCTCTCATTTCTGCTCGGTACTATGTTTGTAGGGGTTCGCCGTCTAAAGGCAATATTGTGAATTAATATGGATCTGATAATGTAAATTGCTTGCATAAAGTCCTGCTAACACGCCCGGCAGGTTATATATATACATATTTCGATACCGTTCCCTTCAGACTGGGTTTAAGTTATAGCAATGCCAATGGACACGGTGAGCGCTCTTTGTACTACTCTTTGTCCGGAGCTCTGTCTGAGCTCAGCTCATGCAAAAGAAGTATAAATGGTTTGCTTCAGACTCATACTGTTTGACTTTTGTGCCAGCAAAGCCATTCATTCGACGAGTCTGATGAGCTTTGTCCGGCCTCCTAAGCCACTCGGCTGTCCCGTCAATTCGGGTTTTAGTTAAAGTTACGGCCTGATTTGTGTGTCGATTTCCACAGTGCTCCTATAAATGTGTTTGTTGTTGTTATTGCCGGGCTGCTCAGCCAAGAGGCTATATGAGGGCGCTAATCTTTGTCTCTCCCCATCAGTCATCATAGCTAGTAATGACTCTCGCTTCGTCGCCTGAATGCTGTCCCACAATGGGAAGTTGGAGCAGACACCTTCTTGGCCTTTCCGCTCCGGTAGTAAGACATCCATTAACTGCTCATAAGCAAGGTATCTTTCGACACTCCAAGTCCCAAGCGCAGATATTAGGGTGGGATCGGAGACAAACCCGGAAAGTGTTGTGTGAGCCATTTTGAGTACATGACTCGTTTGTGTGTTTCAGTCTGTAAAGTGAGCAGCAGCTATGTCCGAGTGCCGGCCGGTCATTCCTTTGTCTTCCCAGACAGCCTGGATCCGGCCTGCTGGGAGCAACGGTGCCAGTGTGACCCGGAGTCACGTGACCCGCCGCTCCTCTGGTTGACCAATTGTGTGTGTCGGCCAAAGTGTCGCCCCCCACCACCACGGCTAGACTGCCAGCATGCTGACATGATTATTGGTAGGTGAAATGAAATCACAGTTTGAAATGTTGCCGACTGACTTTACGTTTAATGTTTTTTTACAAATTGTTTTTGTTTGAAATTGCACAGGGGGACAGGGTTTGAAAAGGTTAGGTTAAAATTTGGATTGAAAAAGTTTAATAAAACAGCCCTATGACTTGACTGGAATGGAACTATTGAACTTCGAAATTTTCTGATTTGCAGTCGCCGTTCGGAGTTTAATGCTTTGCTCAGATGATATTTCGTAGTACAGAGTTCATAAAGCTTTAGAGAATCTTGGGAAAACTGTCTTACCTATCTATTTAATTTATTTATGCTGCTGGAATCTGTTTATATCAGGTGTTTGTCCCATTAATGTTTTGGATGCGAACTCGTTCTAGTTTGGTGCGACTGCAGCCTAGTTAGCTCAGATGGCAGAGCATCGGAGCGTGTAATCCGGAAGTTCTGGGTTCGAATCCCACCTGAGCCCTGAGATTTTTCCGATATTTCTTTCTTCTTTTGCTGAAGAAACCGGTTCAGTTCTTGATACATACAGTTTATTTCATGGTATTGTTTGCGTGAATTGGTTTTTTGCCATTTCTGTAGAGCACGGATCCCCCAGACAGTTGCCAGCAACGGGACGTGACAATGAGTCAGCCGTGACCTGTCTTTGCCTAAACGGAACTCTACACTGTCCGACTCTGAGCAGACCCTTTGGACGAGGTACAGACATTAATAGAGTCTTGCTATTGTTTCAGACATCTCCCTCTTTCTTGTGAGAGTTTAGCAATAGGAAGAGTAACAGCACTCAGTGCTTTCTAATAGAATAAGCTTGCAATATGCTCGAAACATTAACGTAGAACTCGTGGAAGGAGGCTTCCCTTCCCAGCGTGTAGCCATACCACGCTAACTTTTTTGTAAAAGCAAGGCTTCCTTTTTAAGAACACTGCACCACAAAACAATGTACAATGGAGCAATACTGATAAACGTTTACCCAGTGGTAGAAAAATATGATTAAAGACTAATTTCTCGGCAGTTTAGTTGCTAATATTACTATTATCAAGAGTACATAATCCATAAAAGTGTGACAAGCGTCACACTCTATGTAATCAACTCGAGAGCCATGCTCTGCGCGCTAACGGCCCCCCCAATTGCGTACCTAGTGGATCCCCCGCAAATCAGTACCTAGTGCGCAATTGCGTATGTTCACTCGTTGCCTGCAGTATTCCATTTATCGGGACCCCCCTAAAATGTGACCTATCACCTTTCAATGTCTAATGATAGGTCACATTTGCGGGGGTGGTCCCGATAAATGGAATACTGCAGCAACGAGTGAACATACGCAATTGCGCACTAGGTACTGATTTGCGGGGGGTCCACTAGGTACGCAATTGCGGGGGGGCCGTTCGCGCGCAGAGCATGGCTCTCGAGCTGATTACATAGAGTGTGACGCTTGTCACACTCTTATGTATTATGTACTCTTGCTATTATACAAATTATTGTTAGTATTGAATGATTTCCTTTGGCAATTTCTAATAGAGGGCGTGTTGGAAGCCTGTTTTTGCAAATCTTTAGCGTACTTATGTAGAAAGAATACTGTACACTTCATGGATTACTGTAGTTGCATAATGTTGTTTACTCTAGACTACATAACTATTGTTATCTATGTTTGTGTACGTACACACTTGAATATATCGTATAAAAAACGGTAGAATATTTTGTACAGGTTGTCTCGTTTTGCCGAATTTCAGTTCCCACCATCGCTGCATTTCATCGACCCCCAGTTGGTCTTGCCGACGACCCCAGCAACAAATGGTCTAATCCAGGATATACCCGTATGCTGTCGGCTGCAATTACGTATCGCATTCGTACGGCCCTGTGCTACAACAATGTAACCATGATTGATTTTGTGGTCTACATTGCCATAGTGCCTCTGCGCCAAGAGCAGGACGTGGTTAGCCTCCTTTTGCACTTACTGTCTTTTCCATAAAAATTGATTTAATCTTTATTTTAATTTTGAATCAATTAATTTGATCAGTTCAGTTCTCAATTGATCAGCAGAATCTATTAGATATTAGATATCGTTTGATCCTTTATTCCCAGCCTGTGTTCTGTTCTCTATTCATTTTAAGGAGGTAAAGTTTCCCCCCCTGGCCTGGAGTGAACATCAACCTGCCTGCAGAAGGCTATAAGGTGCCGGTGCTTATATATATAATATTCTGGATTGAAAGTCCGAAGCCAGGAGTGACAACTCAAATGTTGACGGAAAGGGGGGGCAGCCCCTCACCAGGCATTAAACGAGAACACAGACTCCTGACAGTGTTAGCGGTATTCATTTACCGGCCAGGCCCAGCTCTGAATACATAGCAGGCTGGTTTTGTCCTAGGCAAAAATTTCTGGGGGGGGAAGTCTGGGGGGCGGTCCCCCCCCCCCAGGTCGGGGGGGGGCACGGATTTCTGGGGGGGGGGGGAAATGTTTCAAAAATGCTTAAAAATAGCTATTTTTTGCTGCTGAGCTAAAATATTAACTATTTCTAACCTCAATTTAAGCTTAAAATAGCAGAAAATGCTTAAAAATTGGTAAAATTCCGGCCCGGAAAAATTTTTAAAATTTACCCTCAAAACCCTATTTTTCCGGGCACTTTAGAGTTCTGGGGGGAAGGCCCGAATCCTGGGGGGGGGGGGCGATTCTGGGGGGGGCGACCCAATTCTGGGGGGGCGAAATTCTGGGGGGGCGCCCCCCCCCCCCACCCCCCCCTAGGAAAAAGCCAGGCAGAGTTGAGTAGAGCCTCTGCGAACCGACATGGCTTAGTCCCTTTTCCCTTTGATGAAGAGGATTTGAGAAAGCCTTGGGGATTCTAACCACTAATCATCGGATCATCGGCCATCCCGGCAGTACTGCAGTGTTATTTTGTTGCATAGAAATTTGTTTTTTGGCCTGTCTGGAATGCCTTTTCGTGTTGCAGCGGGACCACTGCTACTATGTGTGTCTTCACTTGCTGCGTCTGATGCGCCACAACTATCTGCACTTTGACGCCTCCTTTGCCGATCTATATCTACCTCAGCTACTTTATCCTCCCCTAATCCCTCCTGAGGGGTCTGGGGGTCGTCGGGTCCCCCCAGATCAAACCTCCCCCAGAGCTCATCCTCCGAATTATCAGTATTTTGCCTTATCAGGGGCGGAATCTCAAGGCTTTATCATTCCAGTTGTCTGCAGCTTTCACTTCTGTTTTGGCGTATTTCACTTGTGCATTGCTGTTTTGGTTGTTATTTTGTTGTGAATGCATGTGTTGTGGTTTTGCTTTTACTGTTCCTGTTTTACCCCCCCCCCCCGTCCCCTCCCTCCCATATTAATGTCCCCTTTCTGATTCGTTTCCAACCCTTGTAATTATATGATTGTTTTTTATTTCTTGAATTGTTCTAAGAATTGTTGTTTTTATAGCGGTAGCCAATTTGAGCGACATACGTATAAGGTTTCCTCCTTTCTGATTTGCTTGTAGGAAACACATTGTGTTTACCTACGGGAAAAAAACTCGCACCAGGAAAATTCTTCCGACAAATGACATTAATTAACATAATTCGTGTTCTAACGATGTTTACGAATTTCATCTGTTTTTTCTTTTTATTTCTTTTTATATACTGTATAGCATTAATCTTTTTGCATGTTTCTACATATCTTCCTGTCGAGATTATATTATTGCATGATTGTTCCATTATATACCTGTTTTTTGTTTTATGTAATTCTTAATCGAATTTTGATTCCAATTCTTCAAAGTTTCTTTAATTTCTTGGAACGAGGAATTGATTTTTCTGTTACGTGAGCGCGAGATGTAAGCCAGAGCTTACTCATTATACAATATACTTAATTGGTTTTTGCGGGAAAAGAATTATATTAAAGCTTAAAGGTTTAATTTGGTCAGTTTTTCTTCACCGCGCTGAAATTGCAGTTTTTTTGGGAAATATCTTCAGCAATTATATATATGGCTTTCCTTTAGCTTAACATTTTTCAGACATTTTGGCGAGTCTTTTGCAAGGTGAGGTTTCTTAAACCCGTCTTGTTTTGTCTTTGTCAGTTTTCACTGAAGAGTCGGTTATGTAACTGAATTTTTCTCTGGTATACTTCCCGCAAATTTAGCTTTATTTTTGTCTGTTTTTATCTGATAATTTGCTGTTTTTTCTACCTTGTTAGTTTACTGTTAATTTCGCTTTACTATAGCATATATATTGTTTATCTGTGAATGGTTACGACCAGACCACATTGTTACAGAGAAACGGAGCACCGATTGCGCAAAAATACGAAATCTAAAACATCCGGAGATACAAAATGAACGAAAAAAGCAAAGTCACTACAGCCAAGAGTATATAATAGGAAGAGCGGGAAGCTTAGTCCTTCCTAATGGAAATGGCCTTCGAGATGCTAGGCACATTTTAGGCTGAAGTCTCGGGGGAATCCGACTTATCGTTGTTAACCATATGTTTATATGCGTTTGAACTAAAACGCATCTGATTAGCTAATCGCCTAGCTTATGTCAAATTTACGTGTATAAGCGGACCCCCCCCCGAGATCTCGGGGGAGGGGGGGTCACAATCACGCGTACAAGTTTGTAAATCTTTTAGCTCTACGCTGATTGGTTGATTTCTGACGGCATACGGTAGCTAAAAATCAACCAATCAGCGAAGACTTGAACGCTTTTGCAAACTTGTACGTGTAATTGGGACCCCCCCCTCCCCCGAGATCTCGGGGGGGGGGGTCTGCTTATACACGTAAATTTGACATAAGCTAGGCGATTAGCCAATCAGATGCGTTACAGTTCAAACGCATATTAAACATATGGTTAACAACGGTAAGTGGGACTTTCTCCCGAGATTTTGGCCTTAATGTGCCCAGCATCTCGCAGACCATTTCCATTAGGAAGGGCCAAGCTTCCCACTCTTCCTTCTTGCTACAACGCACCTGTAACTCAGAAAGTTTATATAAAGAAAAAATGTGACGCAAGATACCAAATTGGTTAGTTAGTGTCTTAGTATTGATTTGAACTATCCAAAACTAATCTTTCTATAATGTTTTTCTTAATGTATTTCCGTCCGTTTTGGGGGTTTAGATTTTATGCTTCTGCGATAACTTTTGCATTTTCTTTGTCGGAAAATTTGAACTGATGCACGATTTTGATTTCTCCGATGCTCCCTGTGTCCATTGCTTTTATTGTTATGCGTTATGCTTGTTATATTATGTATTAAGTGCATGTTAATTGTGCATGTTTTTGCTTGTGCTTATTTGGTAGCTAATAACTACAACTTTTTGTCATTGTTAACAAAGCATTGATGTATATACAAGATTGGAATTTTCAGGTTTTATATATATCTACTTGTTTTAATT
>JASAND010013735.1:0-44304 GCA_030248195.1 Trissonchulus latispiculum
GAGAGTAACTGGGATCCCGGAGAGGACTACGAGCCCTCACCACTGGAGCGAATACTGTACTGGTATACCGTAATTGCCATCATTTTCGGTCTAATTACAAACGTTTACTGTGGCATAATTCTGCTGGATCGACAACGATCCTACCATTTTGTATCCCATCTGGCCGCCATAATTCTATCCAATATCTGCTTTCTGGCAATCCTAAGTCTCAACTTTATGTATCGAGTTCTGGAACGTGTCATGGAGTACAATCTGTGCGCGCTAACGGTCTACGCGATGGCTGTAAGCCAGCACGTTCCCACGCTCTGCCTTGCAGCCATTGCCATCGAACGCTACATTAACCTATACCTAAGAGTATGGTCGGTTCGAACCAGCGCTAAGACTAACTGTCAACAGTTGCTCACTACCGGAACTCTGTTACTGTTCTGCTGTATCGTTCACTGTTGGGTCATCCCACTGGTCACAGCCACACCGTTTGGCTGCATCGTAAACTACTATGAGCCCGGTAAGGAACTGTTAATTCAGATTCTGATGCTCTTCAGTGTTTCCGTCGTCTACTTCATACCGTTCGCAGTGTCGCTGGTAGTGAACTGTCCAACCGCTCTATCGAGTCTACAGTAACACTACGTCCAGCAGAAGCAGTTCGCGGCAGCAGATTGAAACGTCGCTCAACCATTGGGCGCAGTCTGGACAGTACAGACATTCTGGGAAACAGTAGCCTGTCCCTGAACGAACGACTGACCGGAGTCAGCCGTGATCTGATCCGTAGGAAACAGAAATCTCGATCCGCCAATTGCTCAAAGAAGGCGCTCAAACGCTCACTCCATACGAACAGTTCCCTGCCCTACAGTATCCGATGTGCAAACGGTGATACGAGCAATTGCACTGATAGCAAATAATATTGCTAACTGGAATAAGTATAATACTAATAATAATAATAATAATAATAATAATAATAATAATAATAATAATAATAATAATAACCGGAAACTTTGGCGTAACCTTCCCGCCTCATGCAGCGATTCCTATACTATCGTCACGAAGGAGATGACAGACAGAACTAGTCGGAACCGGCGACGAACCCTAATTCTTTTCATCAGTCTACTAACTATAGATATGGTCCTAAATTTCCTAATCACTTCCTAAATATCGCTCAACGCTATGACGACAGCTTCCTACGTAACTCGCCGAGGCTGCGAACGGTTATCGATACTGTCAGCTACATACTCTGGCATCTACAGTTCATCATAAGCGCCCTAGTGTGCTGTTGCCTGCTATTCTGTACAGGCAACAGCCTACAACAGTGACAACTATTGGTAAACTTGATGCAAAGCATCGTAACATATCGCGTAATTGCGAGCAGCTTACAACATTAGCACAATTGTAATTTAGTTATATATTAATGTTGTATTAATGTGGCAGGCTCCACTGTAATAGCCCCTAAACAAGTCTATTATCTTATTTGGTATTAATATCTACTGTCTGGGGCCTATTCCATATACATTACATTTATTACATTGTAACTACAATGTAACAATGTAGTTGAAATTCGGTTTCATATACATTCTTACAATGTAATGTAGTTACATTGTATTTTATACATTACAATGTAAGTTACATTACAATGTAGTAGTTCCCATAGTGTTTTGAATAGGCTTGAAATGTAACTACATTGTAGTTACATTATCATAGTTTCATAAAAGTATTTTAGGTATTTTACATTACATTTTCAGTCGAAATGTAACTACATTTTTGACTGTGGTCAAGACCACGATAAAGTGGGCTTTTCCCGTTAAAATTATTTATAAAAGGCCTCTTTAACCTATGAAGGAATCTTAAGATTGTGAAGAAGGCATTAGAAAACTTTCTTTATGCAAAATGACACTTTAGTAGAAAATCTGAACTGTCTCAAATTCTCTAAAATTAGTAAAATTTTCACAAATTACATGCTTTTATTATTACGTATTTGTTAATTTTATTTAAGCTAATTAAGCCGGGTTAGCCAACTAATATCTATATTATTTATTCAAACTATGCATCTGTTGTACATAAGTCATCAAGTCCACGTAATGTAGCCAAAGGAACAATAAAATATAGTTCCAATGTAATTACAACGTAACTACAATATAGTTCCAATGAAATTACAATGTAACTACAATGTAGTTACAATGTAATTACATTGTAGCTATAATGTAGTTACATTGTAGCAACACAATTGTAAAACGTGATGAAATGACGTCAAAAGGGATTTCCAAATGTAATGAGCTACATTACACTGTAAAAGGTACATTTGTTTTATGAAACCCAAAAAATGTAGCAAATGTAATGTAGCTACACTTTAATGTAGGAAATGTAATGTAACTAATGTAGTTTTATGAAATAGGCCCCCGGTCAAATCCGTATATTCATCTCAATTACCTATACAGATATTCTGTTTATTAATGGTAATTTGTTTATTAAAGTGGACACTATATTTGTTTTAAATAAATAATGCTGAACAAAATTGCCCCAAAACAAGGACATTTACATAAATTTAGGAAAAGTTTACCAATGGTATATCGTCTCCAGAGAACTTAGGCGTATTCTGCGCCATCCGCGAAAACTTCTATTTTGATTTCTGTCGATCAAATCGACTTCTGTCCGCAGTTATCTAACTGAAACAAATATTTAATATATTTTACAGGTTTAATTTAATATAGTTAATATTCATTAAATGAATCTTACAAATTACAGTGAAAATGACATTCAGCCTTAGGTTAAAAGACAACATACATAAGTGTAAATAAGTGTACCCTAGAAATGAACAGCGGAGCAAAAGCACCCTATTCGTAACCTCTATAACTATACAAAATCCTAGTTTGTACTAGAGCTGTAGTAGTGTAACTAAAGGTGGCAAATTTTTGTTCATTTTATCAATAAAATCTTGTAGTAAAAAGAAATGATAAACAGCAGTATTATCTCATTTGCTTGAATGGAAATACAAACTTATGCCCACTTTTGATGCCTAAATTTTTGTAGTACAATGAAAGACAACAATATAATATTTACTAACTTGGTTCAATAGAAACTACACATGACGATTTTAACATGAATTAAGGATCCCCAAATTTTCAAATACGTGCCATGACTCTTTTTATTATGATTATCTAATGTAATAGTCAAGGACCTGGAAAACATTCACTTACAGCAAAATCTTGACTGTTTTTTCTGTATATATCTGGTAGATCACTCAGTTAAGCATGACAATCAAGCAAACACAATCCAAAAATCCCCTACACTAAAACATCAGATATAGCAAATGATCTGTGATTCTTTGTATACGTAGACGGCACACCTGTGTTTAAATTTGCAAAACGTAACTGATTGAGTGCGGAAAAAGTTGTATTAGCCTCTCTGGATTGTTGACCACTAATCTGACAACTGTTTTGTTTTTCGATGCAGCTTTTCGTTTAGCTTAAATGCTAAGCAAAGGAAGCTAGGCTAGGCTGTAGCCATTTTCTCACAAGTAATTGCTAAGGGGGAACCTCCCAGATGAACAAAAAACGGGTGGATTCCCTCAACGAAAAGGAAAATGGGGGCAGACCCTCTGGTCCAGAAAGGAAAAAAGGGTAGGTACATCCCACAGCGATTTGCACCAAAAATTGGTATTTTTTGCAAAATTGTAGCGATTTTTTCCGCAAAGAATATTTAAAAATTCGCTAAAAACCGTTATTCTTACTGCTTTGGTCAAAGATGTTTAAAAATCCACAAGTTTTGCTAATATCGAGCAAGAACCCCTTAAAAGTTTGGATTTCTTTCGAAAGGGGTAGACCCCTCGCCGATGTCGGGGTAGACACTCCCGCAGAATCGGACCGCCGTATTAATATATGCTCAGAGCTAGAAGTGGGTCACGGGTACCCGCAGGGCGGGCAGGTGTGGGTCAATGCGTGTAAGACGCGGGTCAAAGGTGGGTCAGTCGAAGCTCCAAAATCCAAATTTTGGAAATAAAATTTCAAAATTTTTTTCGGCTTTGCCAAATGTTGGTACTGGCTGTTTGTTTTTCCATAAGATCTGGCCACCTATCACAGCCTCGCAAAGTTAACATATTTGCAAGTTAGAATGCAACAACCCTCCGCAAGATTTTTCCAGCAAGCTCAGTGAATTTTCAGAGAAATATACATTAGATAACTACGACTGTCTCTTTAAATTCTACTCAAGAAAAAATTTCTTCATTGTGCCTTCCTACTTTTTGTTTTTCTTTCATTTATTTTAATTTCCAAAATTATATAAGATTCCAGATATTCAATGCAGTTGCTTTCCTTCCATTAAACTGCAGTCATGTTCAAATGGGTTGAACTACTAAATATATACATTTTATTTCTGACCAAAATTTGCAAGATTTAGCCTTAGAGCATCATTAAGCAAAAGTGGGTCATGCGGGTCGTATAATTATCCGCGGGTCACGGGCATAGGTCAGGTGGGTCCAAGTGGTACAGGGTCCACGGGTCGCGGGTCCAAAATTTTGACCCACTTCCAGTTCTGCTATACTTATGGATGTTAAATCTACAGCTTGCAAGAAACAACCTCTAGCACACTTTGAAATCCACATTGGGGAATTTACAGACGTCAAGGGACGGCAGGAGTTACCACAGAACCTCCATTACATTGGACGTCATGGACGTTCTGATAGCCTTGTAGTACACTCCAGGTATAGCAATCATTCAGTGTCAGCATCCCTCCCATCAAACATGCATACTGTCTAAGCTGGCACTACCCCCTAACCGGAACATCGACTGAGGTATTAGGGTGAATGTAAAAAAAAGCTGAACAGCAAAAACAGCTATCTAATCATGAAAATACTAACTGGACTGGTGTCATAACTAATCCTGTAACTAATTGCAGAACAGACCAAATCGACATAGGTGTTTTAATTAAAATAGCACAAAACACAACAGACAACAAAACAAAGAACATAATTATATTAACAATTTTCCTAACACATAAGGAACAAACTCAACGAAATTCACATGACGAAACAGTGAACATACTGCAAGCAAACCTCCAATAACCAACACAAAGCAATGCAACAGCACAACGAATTTCTACTTCTTCTCACAATTACTGTATACTCGGCGGTATGGTGACTGACTACTACTATACTAACCCCTAGGATAGCACAATTTTCATATAAATGAAACACCGATTGCAGAAAAATTATTAAGTTTTCGGAAAAATCACCCTTTCTGAAAAAAGCATCTATGTGGTCGTGGTCCTCATGAATAATGCCTTTGACACTTACACACGCACAGTAAAGACAAAACTTGGCTTTCCAAAATTTCCTAAGTAAAGGTTTCAGTATTATGAAAATGTGCCGAAACTTAAACTGTAGGAGGAACCAAGACAAAATCTAAAGTTCAACAAATCAAGCAGCTTGAATGCAAGTCCTGATAAACCATAGCTAGCTAGGCAAGATGTTCTGTCGGTACCTTTAATTCTTAAGGATTGAAGCTCAGTTCGAAACGTTCAAAATAAAAATATTTTCGTGTTCGCCCTACAGAAAACGAATGAAGACATAAAAATTCAATGGCTATAATGCTTATATAAACACTACATTATAAATCGACAACAGCGAACTCAAGATAAAACACAATATTAGAAACAGAGATACACAGAATTTCCATTCAATCAATACATTACAGCCAACACAGAATAAATAAATAAATGTACATAAAATATATAACCAAGTAAAAGTGTGCTATGTTCGAACTTGAAACCGGCCAGCCTTCGTCAGATACTTCACTCCTTTGAATGGTTTGTACTTCTGAAACAAAAAGGACAAAAAACATGAAGTATGAATAACATACTGATTAAGGTATTAGTACTAAACCGATACTTGTCAGAAACATAAGAATACCACAGTGCTCAGTATTGAACAATGGACAACAAATAAAATAATAAGATAAATAAAATAAACTAGCGACTGCGAGAGTGTGTTGCCCACCTGTATTTTCTGTTTAAGCCAGAACTTTATTTCCTGAAGCTTTGTTAGACATTAGTTTCTAAAATAGGTTCCTCTGCAAGTAGCTTTCTTTCATTCGAATACAATAATGACCGCCAGGATCCAGCAATTTTTCGTTTTAGACCCATTTAACTGCATCAACGCATATCGGGTACCTTTATAGCAAACACCGGGTCAAAACACAATTTCCGTGCATTTTCAAGCCTTGTTTCTATTACAACTTTTTATTAACCCGTTGACATCTTTCAATTGATACCGGTTCGACGTCTATCCAAAAACTTTCAATTTCGACCAATTTTTACCGATTTTGGGCATTTTTGGCATTTTTGTGGCCCCGTCACTCATTTCTGCTACACTTTGACGCTTTGGCCTTATTACAACTTTTTATCTACGTAACGAGAGCTTTCGAATGATACCCATATTGGGGGGTTTCCGTTACTTTTAATTTTGACCATTTGCAGCATCACCGTATCGCGTAATTGTAAATAGCGCAGCACTATCGTACCCAGGTGTTTGGAGGGTCTTCCCACATTGGGTGCCACCATACATGCAAAATTTCAGGTAAGCTAGTTGATTGTAGCTTGAGATATAAGCGGAAAATCCCTTCAAATGGCCGTTTTGGCCGTTTTTGGCCATTTTTGACCGTTTTTGGCTTCGTAACTCAAAATGAGAGCATTTTCAGACCTAGGTTCTATTACAACTTTTTCATTTCTCATCAAGAGCTATCGAATGATACCAAATTTAGGCCATTTGGACAACTTTTTTCATTTTTGGGTTTGCAGCATCAGAGTATCGAGTACTTTTACCCTGAGTCGTACGGGGTCACCCATTCAACTACACTATTCTCCAGGAGAAACTGGATCAGACCTTGTCTGGATAGGTTTATCAGTGCAGAAATGTTGCACTTGTTTGTTATTTAGTTATTTTGCTGTTTGTTTAATTGAATTGAATTGAACTAAAAAGGCACGTAGTAAGCTGCGCGCCACCAAAAGCCCGAAAAACTTGTGATTTGAAGTTTGAACCCGCAGTCTCTCCACTAACGATATTCAAAGCCAAAAAGAAACAAATGAATTTTATAAGCCGATAGTCATAAAAATGGCGACCTAAAAGGTAGGGTAATATCAACAGACAGTCAGGCAACAGCTACCTACCTCTCCATACATGTCCAAACGACTAACTTTGAGTCCAGATACGGCAAGCTGGGTAATGGTAAAGTGAACCTAAAAATGATACACAAACACCATATTTTTCCACTATTAATGATAACTGAAACTTAGACTGGAGCACTGTAGGGTTCGGTTTATTTCGGGAAAATTATTAATTATTGAAAAAGTTGCTTATGGAGTATTAAAAATGAGCCAATTTTAACGAATTCAGGCATTTAAAAACGCCTTTAACACTATAAATAATAGTAAATCTAGACTCTACTTTAGCGAATTATTAGAATTCCCAATTCCCTAATTTTTCAAAGATTCTCCAAAGTCCAACTTTTTTCCAAAGGCCGTAGAAAAAAGGAAAAAAAAACAAAAACATATTCCAGTGTCCATCCCTGAGGCACGGACCCAACTGAAGTGAGACTACAGAAATCTAGGGAGGACAACGGCGAAGATGTTCCCATCGGCAGCCAGAAGCGGGCCAAGAGCTCCCAAAATATCCCCCTGTAGAAACAAATAGATATAAAATCTGAAAGTTAAACAATTTCAACGTTTACAAAATTAACCAAATACATTATTACAATACTCACATTAACAGTAGGGTTAGATTCAGGCTGATTAGAACCAGGCTGCACAGCAATCTAAAATAATAATATAGAGCACTCCAAATTTTAGGTGTACGAAAGGAAGTCACAAACTTGGATGTGGGATGCTACTAGTGTTGTACATCGGCCCTGGCTAGACCGGTCGGCCGAGGTCCAGAGTGGGCCGGCCGGCTTGTGGCAGGCCGGCCAATCAAATACAGGCCGGCCTGCCTACAGGCGACAGGGCGGCTGACCAGATACAGACCGTCCGGTGGCAGTTTCTGCGGCTTATCGCCTTACACTTGCTACAATCTGCCTTGAAAACTGTCAAATATCTTATATTTTTACTTGTATTTTGGTTACCAGGCGAAAAGTGGCACCGGCCGGCCGGCGACGGCCGGTACACCACTACCCGGCCGTTCCTGGGCCTGCGACCGCCGACCGGTACATGAAAAACTGGGCCGGTGAACAACACTACATGCTACTAAAATGGCTTTGTGAAAAACTACTCATAAACATTAGGCAATATTTTAGCAGCCAAAAGTGCCTACACAGTTCTGACCAAAACGACATAAACGATATGTAGTGCTAGCCAACTGGAGATCACCACTTTATTAAATTTAGTGTCACGAGGCCTGGAGGTCCTTCAAAAGTTCAGTTAGTGGAAGCGTGGAAATCTGGTCCGTGTAGGCCTTATGACGGTTATAGGTGTGGATCGTTGCTCGTCTTAGGCATCAGTGAACACTAGGCTTTTACTATGAAGCAGAGGGCAGGTTATAACAAAGACAAGTTCAGAGTTCAGTTCACGGGTACAGACAAAGGCAAGGCAACGAGCAACCAGGAACAGCACACACAGCCCACCACCAACAATGATTCAAAACACAGACTTTTATAGTTCTACTAGCTCCGCCTCTCACGTGTTACCGTATCCCGCTTTTCTAATGACGCCTTGTCAAAAAGTCGAAAAGTCTGTCCATCAAAATGTATAAAAACTTAGGCGGTCTCTTTCAACTCTTTCTCTGACGAAGCTTTGACTCACACTTTCTGGCTTGTTTCGTAATACAAGAGGAAACATAAAAACTAGAAAATTGGAACAAAATATCTATCAACTGTCAGGCATAAGCTACAATTCCAAGAACTAGCAAAGTCACGACTATTATCAGCCAATAAGAAAGCGTCAGCACAACTCGTGCACGTAAGAGACTCCTACCTTCAGCCTGCCTTCGAAAGCTACCATAAGACCCATGAAAGAAAGTTAAGTCCTACTATACGAAAGTTGGGACTTAGAATATTTCCGAAAAGTAAAGAGTTTAGGTAGGTACGTAAGCTTAAATTTTACTTATAATTTCCATAATTTTGATACCTAAGAATTAATTTTCATTGTTAAACATTAAATAATTTAGCTGTTTTACGTATGAATTTCTACACCTGTGACATCACTCACCCCTTCAGAAGTTGAAACTCCTGTTTCAAGATACAATACAGTACAGAACAATACAGAGTATATAGGATACGCAAGCGCTACAAAGCAACTACTGTGATAACATACGAATAAGATACGACAATTACTACATGGTTAATACGACAACGTACGACAATGATTATAATGACAAGGTACGCATACATAAATTATATCACAAAAATAATTTCACCCCATATGAACAGAAAATTTTTTGGTCAGTTGCTGTTAATGTTCTGTGATTCGATCTATGGCCGGGCGCGTGCAAATCCAAAATAATTACCACTACACGTCGAAGTCTTAAACTTTTGAATCCAAAGTATAGCTTTATTGCAACTGCTAAGTTTGTGTGTGCATAGTGCGAAGTTGCTGTGTATGTGTACACGTGATATGCTGCTGTGTATTCTATGCATATGTGTGCCATTATATATTTGTGCGTACGCATGTCTATATGTATTAGCATCCTTACTGCTTGTATATAACTAGTACGTAAGAATATTTGCAGCTAATATATAAACGTTTATGTATACGTAAGCTACTCACTCAAATTTTTAAGCAAACTTTTACCATTGGGCATATAATTCTAGCCGGAAATTTAAGTTTTGTTTTACAAATTAGGCTTTTTAATTGGAATGACACCTAAAAGAACAGAAACTGGGATAGAACAAATTAGGCAATTATGTTTTTGGCAACTTTTCTGCGAACCAAAAGGGGTACTTTGAGGAAAATTTTAACTGCAAATTAATTTTTACTACAAATTAAACCACAGTTTTGAACGATCATTAAACCCAAATTAACCATTCGATTGAACAGCGTCAATTTTAAAAATTTTGCAATTAAAAATTTTATTTTACTTCGCCCTGTCCCCTGTTGAAAAAGGGACGCCCTCCTGGGCGGAGAAAAGCTAATGTTCCCAAAGACCGGAAACAGCTGTCCAGTAGAGCTGGCGAACGATTAGCTGGCGAAGTGGCCCATTTTGCATTTTGTTCTCTTGAAATAACGGGGCACCTTTATAAAGCATTCCATTCTAATGGGTTCCTATACATTCCATATCAGATAAGTTTGTTTCATTAATTCCATTTTATTTTGCTAATTTAAATTCAATTTCAATTCATTGCAAGTATGTATCTAATTAAAGAGTAAGCAGTTACTGGTATTCTAGTATTCTGGTTTAGAATTTGAAATGGAGATGGAGAAATTGTGATGGAAATTTGAACAGGAAATTTTCCATTCATAAATCAGAGGGCAAATGTTACTAGAAACATTTCTGTGCAAAATGTCCTTGTCGTTATGCCAAAAAAAATTTTTGCAACGCAGTTTAGGACAAACGTATAAACCAAAAGTATATACAGCAGCTGTTAAATTTAAAGTTTATGTTCCCATTTAGGATTTGCCAAGAAACAGTGGAGTATTTGCCATGACGCATTACCAGCTGAAACTGACATGATCCACTATATAATATATACGGTTGTTTACGATTTTAGTTTTGAGAAATTTTACTCAGCTAGTCATTCGTATTTAGGGTTTTACTAGGTAGCTGCTATAAATGTACCTCTTCAAAAGTTGCTTCACTCCTCAAATTTTGTTATCTAAAACGAAGCAGCTTAAAAACTGTAAAAATTCTCAGCAAATACTCAGCACAAATATTCAGTATGCAGCAAAACTGATTGCGTAAAACATGCTTTCAATAAACTGAACTTAATATTAGTATAGCATGTAATCTACGATAAGATAATTTAGAGTACGAAGTGTAATTGATTTGTTAGGTATTAGGTGTTAGGCAACATGCATAGCTAGACTGGATTTGTGTATAAGATGTGTATATCATTTTCAGTTCGTTTAAAATGGCGTTTGAGCAATATTCGTAACATAGCTGTTAATTTCGCCAAGAAAAGCTATAGACTCGAGGCGTCCGAACCTAAACCTCAAGAGTTCTGATACGTATATACTGTTATAGCCTTACTATAAATTCATTAACTATTAAACGTCCTAAAATTAATTATTACTTCTCGCACCACTGAAACTTGCTGTAAAACCGGTGTAAAATTCTTTGTTTCTGAAATAAAAAGATTTTCGGAAGTCTTGATATGCCGTTTTATGTATTTACCGCTTCTTTTCTAAAAATTGCTGGCAGAAATTTATACGGTGATCTTATTTTATATCAATAAATTTGCATACACCGTGCCAATCTCAACATAAATGTATACGTAATGGTCGAGTACTGGAACTCATGCGTAGCTAGCTAGCTTCTGGTAATTAAACTAATTTAGAAATAGGCACTGGCGGAAAAATTTATTTAATTTGATTCCACAGTCCTCGATTAAAAGAATAAATTTCGGTTATATCATTACGTACGTAGCCTGTAGAGACGATGAGAATTTCAGATTGTTTCGGTCCCAGTGGTAAATACATTTAAAGATTAAAGATTTAGGGAACCTCCTTATCTGAACTATGGGTTTAGACATTGCGTATTAGAGACCTTCACTCAGGCCCGTAAGCCCGGCCCGGCCCGGCCCGGCCCGGCCCGCGGGCCGGGCCGGGCCGGGCCTAAGGTGGAACGGGCCGGGCCGGGCCGGGCCGAGGTAGGAAAAATTTGGGTGCGGGCCGGGCCGGGCCGGGCCTAGTACTGGAGCGGGCCGGGCTTCGGGCCGGGCCTGGTGTTTTCAGTTAAAAGTTTTGTCTTATTTTCAATTTTGTCAATTTTTATTAGAAATTCTATTAATTTATAATATAGATTTTCTATAGTCAGTGGAATTATATTTCGATTTTTCTTGAATTTCGTAGCTTTTTAGCGTCTTTGCAGCTTGACACTTTGCACTTCGGCCTTTGTACTGCGGGACTTAGTTAGTGTACTTGTGTTTATATACTATCTCTAAATTGTACATTATCATCCTAAATGCAGTTTTATTTATTTTAATATTTTGTATGTATGCTTTCTTCCTAATTTATAGTATATTTCGTGCTTTCGTTGAATCGACGAGCTGAGCAGTGACCTGTTACCTATTAAGCACAAAGAACCGAACAGAGGACTGCACATACTTAATAAAAATATGAGCCTGAGAAATCGCTTAAAATGGTTAAACACGAATAAGTTCCGAAAAACGAAAAATTTTTTGTTTTGGGCAACGGCAAAAAATTAGTAAAACGGGCCCGGGCCGGGCCGGGCCTAACTTTTCACCTTACGGGCCGGGCCGGGCCGGGCCTAAGTTGGAGCGGGCCGGGCCGGGCCGGGCCGAGGTCCAAAATTTTTGAAACGGGCCGGGCCGGGCCGGGCCGAGCAGAAATTTTAACGGGCCGGGCCGGGCCGGGCCTGAAAATGCAGGCCCGTGAAGGTCAGTTGCTTACGTATGCTAGTAGCAAGAAGGTGTACATAATATGGGTTTAACTGGTTGCGCGGTAAAATGTTTTAGCTACTTTAGGACAAAATATATGTGTTTTTATATGTACGAAACAAACAGTCTGCTTGGAAGCTTCAAAGCTTATTGCGGAAACGGACTTTTAACAAGTTACGGAGTCAGGGCGGTAGGAACGAAAGCTTGTATGGATGTGGCTAACTGTTAGATCACTCAAAAAGTCTCGAATGCCGCCGATCAGCAGGGACGCGCTGGGTGCTACTGGTCTGGGGCATAGCAACATTCAGCCAGTTCCAGCTTGTGCGTCGTCAAACATTTCGTCGCCATGTGGGGAGGTTGTACGAACCTGTCAGGATCGGTCAGGCGAGCTAACTTACGATATCTCAATTGCAGTTGCCTCACTACTGTGCAAGTATTCCGTATAGCCAAGCTCTAGACTCTGTGACTCAAGGCTCTGTGTTGAAGTGATAAGCTTAGGACCTTAAGCAAAAAGCAAAACTTTGAAAAATTAGTCAATTCCCATTTTTTAAAATCTGATTCCCAAAAAATACAACGAAATTGTGAGTAATAGTACAAAATATAAATCAATACAAAACTACACCGTACACAGAAACACCTTCGTTAATTAGGAACACGGTACAATCACGTATACACAATTCAAACTTCACAAATTATTCTTCATTTACATTTACCCTTACTACCGTAATGACAAGGATAGTCGGCCAAGGATAGTACCTGGAAATCCTTGTCAGGGATCTTACTGCAAATTCTCTTTCTGCTGGAAAATTAACGCACTGCGCAAAATATCTCTCAGCTGGACTGGTGAATACTAACCTAATTCTGTTGATATACATTAATTGTCTGAGGTGATGTGAACTTCAAATTTTTCTGTATTCAAAAAGAAGACTAATATTCTTTCATAAAATTTGAGCAATCCTATCGCTGACCTAATAATGACCGAAGGTCATAAATTTATCAAGATTCCGTGTTGGCCAGACATTTTCTAGTCTCTGTTCAGTTATTAACCAGTCTCTGGATTTAGGGCACTTAAATTCAGGTTTTTCGTTAGAACATTAGAACAGATTCACTTCATAACTTCAATTCACAAATTTCAAAGTTTGGTATTTAAGGTGGTCATTCAAAAATTATCGATTTGAATTCAGTTAGTTTTCAGTCATAGCTACCATAATCCAAGCGCTAACTTTTATTACTTCGCATTAAAACACTAATTGCCCTGCAAATGCTTTGCTGAGTCATAAAGCCTTTTTAGCTTGCAATTAATATTTTTGAATCAGATTCGACTTTGCTCACTCAAATTCAGTTTTCGCAATTACATCAAGTTGGAATACAGTTAGAATACAATTAAAATTTTCGGTAATCCTTAGATTCATCAAATAAGTAGTATGCGCGCTTTACCACCTATTTTCTGAATTCACCTTTTCGATAAAAATTTCAAATTTTCACTGTATTCAGACTTGCTATAATTAATCACTTAATTATTCAAACTTTTCTAAAATTACTTTGGATTAATCTTGAAGTTTAATCAACTTGCGGCTCGAACTATCAAGTTTTATCTCTGTAAGCTACCATTTCTGAACTATTCAGCCTTAATCAACATTAATTACTAAAATGCTCTCGTTCAGTTAGACTATTCTGCAGAGTACAGCTCTGACTGTAAAACTTGTACTTCCTGTTCATCGCTACAATTTCGTGAACGTCAACGATCCCGAAAATTCAGTTGCTAGATTCATCTATTTCGTTACAGCTTCACTCAACTCAACTTATTTCGCGAAAAATTCAAGTGACGCAGCTGCACAGCAAAATTCTGCTTAAAATTGCTCAGTTTGATTCTGTCATTCGCAGCAAAACTTAAGTGAACGGCTTATTGAACTGACGACCTTTCTACTGTATCATCGGCTGTGCGCACTTACTTTCTTATAAAGCTCTATCGAAAACTAAAATTCAAACTCGATACACTGGAACAAGTAATCTCAGAACAGAGGGGACACCCGCAGGTCCCAAACGTCAGGTCACTACACCCGCAGCGTAGGACAGATACCGGCCTTAATCCGAAGGCAAAACTACTACATCAGGCCTTAATCGGAAGGCAAAATTACTGCAAGCCTTATCAGAAGGCAAAACTACGTTACTGAAAAACTGTCTTAGGCGCATCTAGCTCAAACTACTCTTGCTCATGAAAGAGGTGCACGTCAATCTAAGATACGTTAGGGAAATATCAGAAACTTCAAACTTCAGACTGCGCAGCAGTGCATCTGTTTGGTGCCGTAACTCAAAACTGAATTAAGTCAAACTTAACTTAGCTCGGATCACTTCTGGTATCTTGATCTGCTAACTCCGCTTGCTTAGCTCAAGATCTAAGCTCACTACAAAAGTTGACTGACTCATAAATTCTTACAAAAACTGCGCTGTAGGTCGAAATCAAACGGAACATTCTAGCGAAAATTCGTCTAAATTCGCTTCAGTCAGGTTACAAAACTGCTAATCAAAACATTGATAAAGTACGGATCTAATAACCTTTTCTGTAACTGCTAACGTCTGGTCAGCTTACTCAGGAAACGTCGGATGCCGCAACAAAATTCTAAAATCTATGATTTCTAGCTGTGCGAATTTTCAGAGACTGAAATCTCAATTGTGTTTTCAAATTCAAATCTCAGCTCAAACAAATGCAAAAAATAAAGGGCTGATCTATCTCACTCTGTGCTCTCAAAATCGTTGATCATTCAGTGTGTATATATACTTGTTGGTTACGTCAAACTGTCCCAAAAACCTTTAAATGCGTATCACCCGTTTTCAGTTAAAATTCTATCCGTTGAATTACGTAAATTCGAAAACTCGCAGATTTGAAAACCTATCAGAGATCTGGTTTATCTGTCAAAAAATAATCACCATTTATTTTTATGCTCACTGAAATTTCGGTAGCCTTTCCTCTCTGAACAAAATTATGCTTTCGGTTTTTGTTAACTCTTCCCTCCTCTCCATCCGAAGAATACACAATACAATTCATTACAATAACAGAAAAGGAGGGGACACAGAACTGCTACTAGCCCAGGCTGAACCGGGAAAAGCAGTATATACATATAACTCAAACACACTCGAACTGGCCCTGGTTGAAAACCGGGAGAACAAACACTAGGACTGGCCAGGGAAGAACCTGGAGCAACACAGGGCTTAGGGGAGACTCTATTGGACTGGCCTGAGCGCATCAGGAATCAGTCCACTCTTGGCTGGTCTGAGCGTATCAGGAGTCGGCTACTCTTTTGGCTGGCCTGAGCGTATCAGGAATCAGCAAGACCCTGGACTGGCCTGAGCGTATCAGGAATCAGTCCTATACAGAATTACAATACAATAAAACAGTAAGCAAAGTCAAGTCTAAGTCAAGAGCATGCACATACAAACCAAATTGTCCGTCTGAGAGAAAGTCAGTCATTTCGGTTTCAGAGTCTAGGTTCGTCAGTTATGATCAAGGCATCTGATAGGATCCAGTGACTGGCATCGGGCGAATCTTCTTCGTCGTCTTCGGAGTCGCCTGAGCCTTCTTCTTCTTCGGCTGAGCCTTCCTTCGGATTCTGATTGATCGTGGGACGGATCATCGGATTTCTGGTAGGTAGGACTGGTCTTCCGCCGTCTCGGACTTCTGATTTTCTGGGGACTCGATTCGGTAGGCGTGATTTGGCTGAGGCTTCGGTGGCTCTGATGACGGACTGATGAAGCTGATCATAGAGGACGCTGGAGCTCATGGCGCTGAGGGTGATTACCAGGAGCTGATAGGAGGCTGCGATGATTTTCATTGCTGATGGGTCTTCAATTCTTCGGAGTCTTCGCCTGGCGGTGGCTGGCTGATTGACTGGCAGTTTCTTGGGATCTAGAAGTAGACAGAGCCAACCACGCTCTGCTACCAAATGTCACGAGGCCTGGAGGTCCTTCAAAAGTTCAGTTAGTGGAAGCGTGGAAATCTGGTCCGTGTAGGCCTTATGACGGTTATAGGTGTGGATCGTTGCTCGTCTTAGGCATCAGTGAACACTAGGCTTTTACTATGAAGCAGAGGGCAGGTTATAACAAAGACAAGTTCAGCGTTAAGTTCACGGGGACAGATAAAGGCAAGCGAGCAACCAGGAGCAGCACACAGCCCACCAGCTAAAATGACTCAAAACATTGACTTTTATACTTCAGCTAGCTCCGCCTCTCACGTGTTACAGTATTCCTCTTTTCTAATTACCCCTTGTCGAAAAGTCGAAAGCTCTTTCCATCGAAAGTCATAAAAACTAAGGCGCTTCCTTTCAACTCTTTCTCTAACGAAGTTTTGACTCACACTTTCTGTCATGTTTCGTAATACAACAGGAAATATAAAAACTGAAAAATTAGGCCAAAATATCCATCAACTGTCACGACTACAATTCAATTCCAAGAACTAGCAAAGTCACGACGCTTACGAAAATTCACTAACCAATAACAAAACATCAGCATATCCCGTGCTTTTACGTAAGATACTCTACCTTCAGCCTGCCTTCGAGAACTACCATAAGACCCATGAAAGAAAGTTAAGTCCTACTATACGAAAGTTGGGACTTAGAATATTTCCGAAAAGTAAAGAGTTTAGGTAGGTACGTAAGCTTAAATTTTACTTATAATTTCCATAATTTTGATACCTAAGAATTAATTTTCATTGTTAAACATTAAATAATTTAGCTGTTTTACGTATGAATTTCTACACCTGTGACAATTTTGATTTTTGATTTAATTCTGATTTTTGTGTTTTTGGTTGGGGGTGGGGCTGGGGGGGGGTGGGAAAAAAAAAATTAACGGCTTTTTAAGAGGCACCGGGGAAACTTTCTCTTTTTTTTTTTTTTCCTTTTTAAAAAAAATTTTTTGTAAATAAATTATTTATTTTTTTTTATTTTTCTGTTATATGTGTTTTTTTTTTTTTTCTGTGTGGGGGAGGGGAGGGGGGGGAAAGCGGTGTGTTCTCTGCACGGGGCGCCTCGGATTATGTTGATGAAGTTGTGGTGGGGGCCAGAAATTTTTGTGGAGGGGAGTGGTTGTGTTTGGTTTGAACTATTTTTGTTTTTTTTAGTTTATTTTTTGGGCGAACTTTCTTTCGTTTTACTTACTCTGGGTTTTTCTAGGGGTTTTTTCGTGGGGGTGCTTTTTGGGGGGTTTCTTAAAAGGTGGGGGGCAAGGGATTTGGGGGGGGGGGGGGGTGGAGATTTTTTTTATAAAAAAATATGATAAAAATTTCTCTCTTGTTCAAGCTTGTAATGTTAATTTTGATTTTAAAAGCAAAAATTTGGAGATTTAAAGGGGAAAAAGGGAGAAAAAAAAATCCGGGGAGACGGGGAAAGTGTTGAAAAATTGGGACTTTTGGACGATGTCTTTAGGGCTAAAGGTGGGGGCCAGAGGGGAAACGGACTTGTTGAGGGGGGAGGGTTTTGGGGGAGAGGGTGTTTATGGGGGGGTCCCCCCACTAGAATGAACCCAGCTTCGTACGTAAAACACGTTTTTAGCTTACATTAGACATTGGTCAACTCCAATCATTTAGGCATTAACGCTTAAAAAGTCAAGCCGTTAATACCACTGGATAACTTGAAATTAGGCTCTTGGTAACTAGGGCAATTTTGTGTCAAAAATTTCACGAGATTTTTTACCAAATAATGTTTATGTGTGAATCACTATTATCAGGCAGTACACAAACCAACTTTCTACCTCATAGTAATTTTAAATCGGTTTTTATATTATGTTACAAGTATACTTTGTAGCACGGTTTTTAGTGCATTTTCAGATATGTAGGTTCATCGTGCGGGAAGCTCCTAGTGTCGCGCACCAGAGCTTCCCGCCCGATGAATTTGCAAAACTATGAATGCAAAACCATGCTACAAAGTACTTGTATAACGAATAAGGCACAAAACCTTTGTCACCACGGTTAAAACCTTAAAATAAATAAAACAATTTTACTGAGATAAGTACCCCGACTATATTTACCTAGTTTTCGTTCCAAAAATATGTACATCGTGTTTAAAAGCCAATAAAATGGAAAAATAAAATTTTTATCAAGATAAGATCACATACTAAATAAGATCACATACTGATATTACGTATATAATCTCCGTGCTACAAATTATTTGTAGCACGCTGCAGAGCACATCAGAGCGTGATATCGTCTATATGTAGGAACTAATCTTCAGTTCAAGAAATAGATATGAGTTATACAATTTCTTTTGTTTGCATTCATACATTAACGATTTCTTTTTACTTGGTTTTTTCGGTTTCAGGTTCGTCGCGAGGCCCAGGCTGTTCTAGACTCCTGCTTTACCCTGTTTCCCTATTCCTATAAGATTATCCTAAACGATATCCTCGGCCTGCTAAAGAATGATCCTAAAATTACTCATGAACAGTTTAAAGTAAAGATTTTTTAGTTTTTGTTGGGGGGCACTTCCAAAAATTATTTCTTACTGAAACATGCAAGCGTACACTTACGAATGTGTACGAATGCTCAATCTGTTTTAATGCTAACGCAAAATTGTGCAGAGACCATCAAGAAGTATTAAATGAAATGAAATTAAAATGAAAATTAAATGAAATGGAAGTCATTTATTGTTAATCCAAGACAGTTTTTTCCGTCTAACCTTTTTCTTGCTTTCTTGTTTATCTTTTTCAGGGTGCCCTATATGTTCTGGTGGGCTCCAAGAAGCGTTCGCTGTGCACTCGGAGCGACTGGGAAACCCTGTACCGCATTTGGCCGGCTGTCATTCAAGCCCAGCACAGCGAAAAACCCTCCATCATTGCACTGCTAGATCATATTCATAACAGTGTGGTGGATGCCCTTGAGTCGTTTCAGATTACAATTGAGGTAAAGGGGAGTCAGGGACCTGTGGTTTTTTGAGATTGGTGTAAAGCAGAGAGTAGTAGGTGGTTTTCTGCAGGATTACCCGAAAATACGTATCGGTTAAAATTGAAATTGTGATCGGACAATTGCAGTTTAATTTGTCAAGTTAGCGTGGTATCGTAGTAATCTTACAAGAATACTAATTATTAGTGTATCGCAAAAATATGTAAAAGTGTAACAATGGAGAATAATTGTACACGCCACGTGGTACTATAATTTTTTCGAGCTTTGTGAAAAAATTGTCTGCTGGCTTTTTTCTGGGGGGGAAGTCTGGGGGGGGGGTCCCCCCGTCTGGGAGGGCTCGGATTTCTGGGGGGGGAGAAAATTTTTTAAAAAAATGTCTAAAAATAGCTATTTTCTGCTGCTGAGCTAAAAAGTTGACTATTTTTAACTTAAATTTAAGCTTAAAATAGCTAAAAAATGCTTAAAAATGGGTAAAAATCCGGCGAAGCCGGAAAATTTTTTCGAAAGTCTGGGGGGCAAGTCCGCGTGTGCAAGGCAAGTCTGCGACCCAAGTCTGGGGGGCCCCCCACCCCCACCCCCACCCCCACCCCCACCCCCTGTAGGAAAAAGTCAGGTCTGCCAATATGGGCGCACCCAGGATTTTTAAAAGGGAGGGGTCGAACCTGAAAAGCTTCCTATTTTTGTTTTATGTATTGAAAATAGCTCAGTTTTTGCTTTCTTCCAAAACTTCCGGAGGGTAAATCGGCCAAAAAGGGAGGGTCGGAACCCTCAAAAACCCTCCCCTGGGTGGGCCCATGTCTGCCAATAATATCAATTTCAACTTCAGTCAGTGCCACTGTCTGTGCTCTCTGTTCTGTGTAGGTATCTGATGATTGTCTTGCGGCTGGAAAATTGCTCTGGTCCGAGTCTTGCAGTAAGCCTGTGGGCCCCCGTCTACCACTGCCCTCGACCCAACAACTGAAGGAAGGCAAACGCTTTCAGGTGGATCGTAATGCCCAGAATGAAAAGTACTGTATATAATTTGCTGCGTTCCGTGTTTCTTGTTGTGGCTGCTCAAGAGAGAGAGAGAGAGCTTGCCAGCTGTCACACTCTTATGTATTATGTACTCTTGATGATGCGCATGGTTTATTTTTTCCGTGAATTATATTATGCAAGATAACTTTGATTTTCTGTTTGCAAAAACGAGGAGTAGTAAGGAAACAGTCCATTGGGACTTCTGAAGCTGAGAACTTAATTAAGGTTTCCTTGACTAATTAGTTAATTAGAATTAATTAACCTGGCACCAAGGATAGACTACACCATGCTGGGGATTTTTTTTCTGAAGGGTCTTCTTTGGGGCCCCCAAAAGCCCGAGGGGGGGGGAGAAATTTGGGGGGATTTCTAAAATGTGCTAAGACTAGCGCAACACTTTTCTGGAAAATGTGATGCCGGAAAATTTTTAAGAATTTAGCCTTCTGAGTGAATTTTTCAGGGCAAAATTTGGTTCCAGAAGGGCACCCTCTGGTTTTTTTTGAGGATTTTTGGGAGGGTTGGGCGAACTTCGGGGGGGAAGTCGCTTATGGGATAAAATAAGCCACTAGAATAAAACCAGCCATTGATGCAGGCTTGTTGAAGACATTTGATTTCTGAGTGAAGGAAATATAGATTAAAATATTCGGACCTAATTTCTGAGTTTTTAATTGTGTGTCGGAAACTTAGAGTTTCGTTCAAATTGCCTTTGAGTCTAAATGCCTACCAAACGTTGCAAACGGAAGACTAGCCACTTTATGGTAAGCATTTAGTGCGATATGTTTGTTAAACCTATGAAACATTTTGTGTTGTTATAATTATGAATTTGTTTTTTTCGTTTTTTAGATATTATCATGATATGGTGCATATTCTGTCGGATCTTTCAAAGGATCCTAACTTGTAAGCTATGGTCCCCAGTTTTTATGTTTTGTTGGAATGATTTTGGCGGGTGGAGGAAAATTAAAGTGAGCACCTCAAAAGTAGTTTTTCAATTTGCTGGTTTCTGTCTAAAGTCAAATTTGCACAATTAACAGCCAATTGAAATGTTTTACCGTCAGAATTATTCAGGCGCTAAACAGTAGAGCTAAACAAGGGGACAGGATATTCCAGCGGCTTCCCTTCACTGCCAAGAAAATGTGTGGGCCTTTTCAAGACAGGGTAGAGTAGAGTACGTAGAGCTAAAAATTAGCTCGATCCTTTTCATGAAAGAGTTAAAGAAGGGGGGTAGAGTCAGGCTTGAGTGGAGCTAAACGAGCAAAGTTGCATTCATAGTTCCAGACGCAAGCGGACGCGAGTAGACTCGCGTCGACGCGCGCACGTAAGCGTCTGCATGCGTTCGTGAGCATGAATCTGCTACCATTGATTTTGAAACGGTTAAAACGGCATGTTACAATCTGAGGCGTCAAACGCACCGTTATACTCTCTACTCTGTCGTGATAAGGCCCTACCTCAGAACAACTATGTATTTGAGAGGGTCTTCTCCCTATTTCGTGTAATTTGCATCTATTGTGTCTACACTTTGTCTGTTACATTGTAGACGTTTGTTTTGTTTTTTTTCTAGACACTGGCGTCATGTGGACATGGCTCAGTCCTTTCTGAGTCTCCTGCTCCGGCTGGATATGCCCTTCCCGCCCGAAGGGGTGCAGATTTTTGTCAGTCTGATGACGGACAATTTGCTCAAGGCTAGAAAGGTGCTCACTCACTCAACTGTTGTACACTGGCATTTTTTATGGTTTTCAAAGTGGGGGGGCGTCGCCCCCCCCCTAGGAAGGGGGAAGTGGGGGGGGGGGGAGCGAGCCAAAGGTAAAATATACCGAAATTTTTAGCGAAAAATTAGCATTTTTAAGGTAAAAACGAAAAAATCGCTGTTTTTAAGCTTAAAATGAGCTTATAAGTCCATAAATTAGCTAAAAATTGAGAAACGTTTTGAAAATTTTACCTCAAAAACCTAATTTTTTGACACTTTTGGGCGACCCCCAAAAAAGTGGGTGGGGGATTGCCGAAAAGTGGGAGGGGCCGAAAGTGGGGGGGCTCCGAAAAGTGGGGGGGCTCCGAAAAGTGGAGGGGGAACCGAAAAGTGGGGGCCCCCCCACCCCCCCCCCACTAAAAAAATGCCAGCATACATACATACATACATGCGAACATACATACATACGTACGTGCATAAAAGTGTTAAAAGCAGTTAACAGATTTTCAGTTGGAGTGGATTAGCAATTCTCTATTTTCAACAGATAAGTGATTAGTGTTCAATATCCAGTTTCAAGTTTCAAGACATTAGACCGGAGATTTTAAATTTTCAACGGATTAGAATTAAGATTCGGTTTACAACAACATATTTGGCTATTTCTATTGAAATATTGCCTGTTTCAGTGATATTATATCACTTTGATTTTTGTGGTGTTTTTTCACATTTTATATTTTAAAAATGTTAATTTTAATTTGTTAATTTTATTTTAAATCGTCGATTTTTCTTATGTTTCAGATGGGCATCGGGGCCGTAGGTGCCCTGCTTCGTATGATGAAACGAAAGTCGAAAAAGGTGCCCCTCCAGCACCCCGGCGACAGCACCCCGAAAAAATCGGGGGGCACAGGCGGGGCTGGGGGAGATGCCCAGAGCTGGACCCCCTCCAGTCGAGAATGGGGCTTCCGCCCCGACAACGATTGGCTCCAATACAGTCGAGATGTCGTACCCACTACCAGTGACCAGTGGAATAGGACGCAGTTTCTGGACAAGACTCACTGGGGCTTCTATACTTGGCCTAAGTGCGTAGGTGGTGCTTTGTTTGGTACTGCTATACCTTCTTTATCTATAGCCTTGTTGGCTCTCTCCTGTTTCGGACTAAGGCTTTTGCCATGGCTTACTGCCAGGGCAGGCGTTTTTCATTATTTCTTTATGACTGAAACAACGTGCGTAGGGAATGCTCAGGAGTGGTAGAGAAAGCAAAAGGAGGAGGGAGCATTAAGGTGGCCTAAAAGGTGCGAAAAGTGGTCTGTTTTGTACATACGTATGCTGCTATAACTAAGCTAATAATTGTTCAAAAATCTAAGGGGAAGTTCAAAACTTTCTAGATTATCTAAGACTTGGCGTTATATTTGGCACATTTTAGTGGGTGGGGGAAGTCTAAAAACTTAAGTGGGATTGGGAGGGGGGCGCGGCGGCGAAACGTGAACCCCCTCCCTCCGCCATAAAAAAAACCAAGACTATAAACGAGATTTTGATGCCTTTTTGGATAAAATATTCTCTGAATTTTGAAATGAACTGGATTGGTCTGGCATTTTTTTAGGGTTTTGAATGTGGGGGGTTACGAGGGAGAAGTTCGGGGGGGGGGCTTCCGAAAAGTGGGGGGCCAAGGTATAAATATACCTAACGTTTTAGCGAAAATTAGCATTTTTAAGGTAAAACATGCAAAAAATCTCTGTTTTTAAGCTTAAAACGAACTTATAAGTCCATAAATTAGCTAAAAATTGAGAAAAGTTTTGAAATTTTGACCTGAAAAACTTAATATTTCGACACTCTTGGGCGACCCCCAAAAAAGTGGGTGGGGGCTTGCCGAAAAGTGGTGCCCCCCCCCACTAAGAATGCCAATAATGGTTTGTTGGTTGATTGATTGATTGGTCTGTATCTGACCTGATTATAGGGTATTGATGATTAACGGATCTCCGGATGTGCAGCCGCCCTTGGATCGGAAACGTGATCAACTGCGTCCGGTGAGCGGTTGTTTTTTCTGCTCAGTCACTTTAGAAGTCTGAATCTCTTTGAATTCTTTTCATTGGCTCCCTCCTGTTTCGGACTAAAGGGCTTCTTTGTGCATCTGAATGTAGGGCAGGGCAGTCTTTTCGTCATTTTGTTTTGGAAGTTTTGAGTGGTTACACCTGTGAGAATATTTACCTTTCAGTGTTTTTTTGAATGTCTGTGTACAATATTGTAAAGAAATACTGAATAACGCCTGCCTGTAGTCACTAAGGCAAAGCCCTAGTCCGAAACAGGAAAGTGCCAGTGGGCATTTCGGACTAAAGCTTTGCCTTAGTGACTGCAGGCAGGCGTTTTGCACTATTTCTTTATGATTAATGCCTTGTATTCTTCGTGGATCCGCCTGCTAGTTCCCCCGCGTTTACCTCATTTTCTTGATGTGTACAATAATATTGTGTAGTATAAGTGATTTTTCTGGGAATTAATTTTTCAGGAAGAAGTGCCCATCTTTGACGCGTTTTCCAGGGAAGAGTTTGTGAAACAGTTATCGGAATTTATGAGTATGGAAGAAAAGAAGGGAGAAGACATGTTTCATACGACTCATTTCACACTATTTAAGGTACAATCAATAATATTTTATTGGTTATTTTACTTCTTATTTTTTATACAACACATACAGGTGGTCGTTGCAGCAGCGATAGTATATTTTTCTCATTTAATGTCTTTGGTTCGTAGTAAGTGTGGTGATGTGAAAATGACGTATTATTGCAAAATTTCCCTAAAATGTGAAACTGTGGGGGGTCTGTCCGTTTTTTGCCATTTTGGCATGAGGGAGTGTTTGCCGGTCGTTTGGGGGTACAACCATCCCTGCCACCTCCTCTCCAGTAATTCTCCAACACTTATTTATGTTATGTTATGTTTATGTTATTTATCTTAAAATATTATGTATTTTATTTTTCCTCCCTAATTCTATCTTTTTTATTTTTAGGGTCTCTCTCAGAATTTTGGCGACATGTTCCTGGTACATCTGAAGCCTCTGATTGAACAGTACATGGTATCGGATAAGGAGGCTGAACAGCGGCTGGCTGCGGAATTCTCTGCCGGCCTGATACAGGGCATGAAACGTTGGCCCTATGATAAGGTTTCCCTACTAACTTTTTTCTTGAATTCAAATCTTTTGGCCAAAAAATTAAGTTGGAAATTCAGTTTTTGAAAATTCCGCTAGTCCCTTTTGCCGAAATTTATTTTCCAGTTTTGAAAATTCCTCCTACCTTGTTTCGTCAGTTTATTTGCTAGTTTTAAAAAATTCTCCTAATTTATTTTCTAGTTTTGAAAATTTCTCCTACACCTTTGTCGTAAATTTATTCTCCCCAGTTTTGAAAATTCCTCCTATATTTTTTGTAATTTTATTTTCAGAAAACTTTAGAATTTGCGTATTATACTTCAGTTTTAGCCAATTTTGAAGAGCATTTTATTTACCTAGTAGTTTGTGCTGTTATATGCACATAACCAGTTGTTCGGTACCGTCGTCTCACACAGATTTTTGACAAAATTTGCCCACTATTATATAATTGCCGTGACAGGCAAATCTATGCTTATTATACGGCAAGAGTACATAATAACTAAGAGTGTTACAAGCGTCGGTATCCGTTTCATGAGTAAGTAATGACTTTTGTTTCTTCTAATGCTAGGTCAAGGCAACCTGGGACTGGCTGCTGCCTCTGCTAGAGGGCGCGCTGAGCAGCATTTCCAGTGAAACGAATAAGGACTGGGGTACCTGCATTGCCACCTGTTTTGACTCACGTGACCCGCGCCGACTCCATTGGCTCGTAGAACTGTTGATGGATTTGCTGAACCGGCAGTCACTGGAACAACAATCTTCGTTTCAGTCGGCTACGTAAGTAGGAGAAGAAAGCTTTGGGGGGGGGAGGTGCGGTTAAACTTCCCAGGGAAATTTTGGTGATTTGGGGAGGGGGGAGAAAGTAGACGTCGAAAATGCTTGACGGTTGCTGTGGATAGTCGCATAGCTTATTCCGTCTTAGAATCAACTCTTGCTTCTAGAAATCGGTTAGTCGGTTTTCTGCAATGAAACTTTACCAAAAATTTGTATTTGCCCTACTGTGACGGCTTCTAACTTTTTCTGGATGCATCGGGCTGGCTTTTTCCTAAGCAAAAATTTCTGGGGGGGAAGAAAAATTTTTCAAAAATGCTTAAAAAATAGCTATTTTTTACTGCTGAGCTAAAAAATTAACTAGTTTTAGCCTAAATTTAAGCTAAAAATGCTTTAAAATGCCTAAAATTCCGGCGAAGCCGGAAAATTTTTCAAAATTTGCCCTCAAAAACCTATTTTGCCGGGCACTTTAGAGTTCTGGGGGGAAGGCCCCAATCCTGGGGGGGAACCGATTTCGGGGGGGGGGCGCCCCCGACCCCCCTCCCCTGTAGCAAAAAGCCAGTCGGGGACTCTTCAATGCTTGAATGAAAAATGCAGAGCAATTAATTTTCTGTCGATTGGTGGCAGTTCCATCTCTAGCTGCTTTCAGTCAAAAATGTAAAACTGGGTCATTTTCAACTGATAGTCCTGAGGAAATTCAGGCATGACAGGGTTAGGGAAAAAGATTTTAATATGGATGAAGACAAGCTAGTAACTAACGGTTCCGTGTTAGGGGAAAGGATCAACGTAAAGCCCTCGACTATATGTAGCTAAGTTAAGACGACGTTCTCAGTCTTATTACCACCGTTTAGTGTGTGGCCTTATGACAGTTCAAATTTTTTATAATTTTTTTGTTTTTTTTCAGCCGGTTCTATCTGGTTCAGGGGGGTCTAAACCAGCTGGAATGGCGCGTCCTGAATGTCTGGTATCGCCTCCTGGATATCTGTAATCCCATGCTGCAACAGCCCTATCAGAATCTTAGAGACAGACTTGGCAGGTATGATATTTTGAATTTTGGGAGAATTTTTTCAGTATTTTTTAATTTTTAAAGCTTTCATTGTTTTTGTATTGCGCCAGCTATCGTTATCTACTTGTTGCTGTAATTATACTTTAGCATTGAAATTTCTGTGAATTTGATTAAGAAAATTCAGATCTTTTTTCCCTCTCTCTTTATTTTCTTCTATTTTCCTATTTTTTTCTAGCTGTCTATCAACAGTATTCTGGTTTGACCTGGTTGACATCCGGACCACGACCAGCGCCAAACCGCCCTGTCGAAAGGAATTTCTCAGCCAAATCAAGGAAAAGCTGGCCCTTCTCTGGAAAGAGATGGAAACGGGGTCGCCAGGTTGGTCTTGTGGTGGAGCTTTTGGGGGTTTGAAATTTTTGAAATTTTCGTTTGAAATTTTATTTAATTATTGGGACCTTTTACAACAAGACAACGAAGTTTTGGCTCTCTCTCTCCTGTTTCGGACTAAGGCTTTGCGTTTCTAATTCCTGTGTTCACCAGGGCACAATTTATTAACGGAAGGGAGGTAATAATATACGTAGTATTAATGAGTGAATGAAATGAAAATTTTAATGGTAAATGAGATGAAGAAATGTCATTAGAACACTTGTGAGTGAGTGAGCCCGAAAAACTCCGCCCTGAGGTGAGAATCGAACCCACAACCTTCGATTTTGATCAGAGACGTTCTACCGATTGAGCCATGGTATAATGAACAAAAAATGACAAACTTCTGTATTCTTAAGAGTGATTAACAAAGTTTTAAAATGTTGTGTTCCATTTGGTTTTTGAATTTTTTTGATTATTTTTGATTATTTCCAGTGGAACTATCCTCTAACACTGCAGAGCCTGCGGTTGTAATTGATGGATTGATTGGGAGGGGTAAAGACAAAGGGGAGGGTGATAACGGACTTTTGACCGCCCCAGCCAATCCGGAAACCAAAGAACGATTGGATACCATACTCCTGTTCAAGACTATCCTATGCTATTTCAATGCACACTGGGTTCACTCATACTATAGGTGGGTTGTTACCTATTTTATGCGTGTAGTTGGTAATTGTGTTGTAAATGTTGGGGACATTTCGAACACGTTTTGCCCCACCCCAACTTCTCACAATCAGCCCGTTAGTTGCCAGGGTATTTTTTAGGGATTTTATTTCGGGGGCACGGACAGGGGAAGGTTTTTTTGCAAAAAAGGGTCCAAAATTATTGTTTTTTGGGCATATTTTGCATAAAAAACGCAAAGATTCCTCAAAAATGCCTCCATGTAGGCTAAAATAGCCATTTGGACGAGAGGCCGGAAGATTTCTGAAATTTGACCTATTTTATTTGGCCACCTATAAAATCAAGGGGGGGGTCCCACCCCAACTTCTGGTTTGATTTAATTTAGTTTTTTAACGTTATTTAAGCCAGAGTATGCAATATGTACTGCCATGTTAATTATGCTCATTCCCATTAGCTTTCCCCCCCCCCGTGAGAAGGGGCGGAGACAATGGTTGTCTTTAATTTATTTATTTATTTAATTTTATTTTTATCATGGGGGTGCTCGGAGAGCCCCCCATAATATGAGCTAAAAAGGCACTTTGCGGATTTTGAAAAGTGCTAATTAGGCATAACTAATTAACAGGAAGGAATTAAGAGCTAATATTTACATTTTTGAAATCTCTAGGCCGAGAGCTTTCGAATGATACCAAACTTGCCCGGAAAAAATGAACTTTGAAAAAATCGACTTTCTCTTACTGGTTTGAAAGTGGGTTTTTTTCTCTGTATTCAGCATGATTTTTGTCAATTTTGTGTTAACTCGATTTTTCAAACGGCCCATAGGAAAAATTTTTCTATACTATTTTTTGAATATCTAGGCAATGGTACTTAGCAAGTTTATGTTTTTTTTTCCGAATTTCAATCTGGTTCGATTTTTATATATGGTCGAAAATGGAAAAAATAGTGTTTTTCAGCTGAAAAATTTCTAAGTCCGAAAATTTGAAAATAGTCTAAAAACGGGCAAAAACAGCGTTTTTCGGCCTTGGGGTGGTACCCACATATAGTAAATCGGGGTCGCTGAACACGATGAGCATAGTGCCGACACCGTATCTCGCCTGGTTCATCTGGTTCAACTGGTTCAAAGTTGAACCAGTTCCTGGTTCAAGCTACTGGAGATAGTTGGAAGGCTGAAATTTTGCATACAAAGGTTATTGGCCAAGGGGAATTCACTGGTGGTGTAACTTTGGTGATCCAACCCATGGCTGGCCAGATCTGGTTCAACTGGTTCAAGGTTGAACCAGGTCCTGGTTCAAGCAACTGGAGATAGTTGGAAGGCTGAAATCTTGCATACAAAGGTTGTTGGGCATGGGGAATTCACTGGTGGTGTTACTTTGCTGATCTGATCCATGGCTGGCCAGATCTGGTTCAACTGGTTCGATGTTGAACCAGTTCCTGGTTCAAGCTACTGGAGATAGCTGAAAGGCTGAAATCTTGCATACAAAGGTTATTGGGCAAGGGGAATTCCCTGGTGGTGTAACTTTGGTGATCCGACCCATGGCTGGCCAGATCTGGTTCAACTGGTTCGATGTTGAACCAGTTCCTGGTTCAAGCTACTGGAGATAGCTGAAAGGCTGAAATCTTGCATACAAAGGTTATTGGGCAAGGGGAATTCCCTGGTGGTGTAACTTTGGTGATCTGACCCATGGCTGGCCAGATCTGGTTCAACTGGTTCGATGTTGAACCAGTTCCTGGTTCAAGCTACTGGAGATAGCTGAAAGGCTGAAATCTTGCATACAAAGGTTATTGGGCAAGGGGAATTCCCTGGTGGTGTAACTTTGGTGATCCGACCCATGGCTGGCCAGATCTGGTTCAACTGGTTCGATGTTGAACCAGTTCCTGGTTCAAGCTACTGGAGATAGCTGAAAGGCTGAAATCTTGCATACAAAGGTTATTGGGCAAGGGGAATTCCCTGGTGGTGTAACTTTGGTGATCCGACCCATGGCTGGCCAGATCTGGTTCAACTGGTTCGATGTTGAACCAGTTCCTGGTTCAAGCTACTGGAGATAGCTGAAAGGCTGAAATCTTGCATACAAAGGTTATTGGGCAAGGGGAATTCCCTGGTGGTGTAACTTTGGTGATCTGACCCATGGCTGGCCAGATCTGGTTCAACTGGTTCGATGTTGAACCAGTTCCTGGTTCAAGCTACTGGAGATAGCTGAAAGGCTGAAATCTTGCATACAAAGGTTATTGGGCAAGGGGAATTCCCTGGTGGTGTAACTTTGGTGATCCGACCCATGGCTGGCCAGATCTGGTTCAACTGGTTCGATGTTGAACCAGTTCCTGGTTCAAGCTACTGGAGATAGCTGAAAGGCTGAAATCTTGCATACAAAGGTTATTGGGCAAGGGGAATTCCCTGGTGGTGTAACTTTGGTGATCCGACCCATGGCTGGCCAGATCTGGTTCAACTGGTTCGATGTTGAACCAGTTCCTGGTTCAAGCTACTGGAGATAGCTGAAAGGCTGAAATCTTGCATACAAAGGTTATTGGGCAAGGGGAATTCCCTGGTGGTGTAACTTTGGTGATCTGACCCATGGCTGGCCAGATCTGGTTCAACTGGTTCAGAGTTGAACCAGGTCCTGGTTCAAGCAACTGGAGATAGCTAGAAGGCTGAAATTTTGGATACAAAGGTTATTGGGCAAGGGAAATTCACTGGTGGTGTAACTTTGGTGATCTGACCCATGGCTGGCCATATCTGGTTCAACTGGTTCAAAGCTGAACCGGTTCCTGGTTCAAGCTACTGGAGATAGCTGAAAGGCTGAAATTTTGCATGCAAAGCTTATTGGGCATGGGGAATTCACGGGTGGGATTTGTGATTGCTGCTGCCACAGTTATGGCAGCGTTCCCAAAAACTAGACGGAGGACAAGTAGGAAAAATGCTCCTTGCAGTCGCATGAAAAAGTTAATATGAGCTATGATGGTCAACATTTAAATGTGTCAAGGACAAGATTTAAAATGTTTAATATGAGCCAACATCTAAATAAGTAGAGGACAAGATGTAAACGGCTAATATGAGCCGCTACGTTTCTCTTGGGCTCATATTGACGCTACTAAAATGGCAAACATATATACAGTTTACGGTTGGCATATAAGCATCAGTGTTTATAAACGATTTGATTGGCTTGGGAATATTGAATTAATGTGATGATTGCGATGATAACTTCAAATGTGATTTCTCAAGATTTCACAACATGTGTAAGTTCCACATTTTCGTTTCTTCGTTAGATTGGACTTCGGTTTCGTTTTGTTGACTTATATGGTGGCCTTAAATGTGTACTTGGATGTAGCGGTGGAGAAGAAAACATTTACGTACAGCTTTCCAAAATTAGTGTTTATGCGTCGTTATTCATGCAAGCCATTTCAGTGTTGGATTAAAAGTAAGCAAAAGCTAAATGAGCGTCAATATGAGCCCAAGAGAAACGTAGCGGCTCATATTAGCCGTTTACATCTTGTCCTGTACTTATTTAGATGTTGGCTCATATTAAACATTTTAAATCTTGTCCTTGACACATTTAAATGTTGACCATCATAGCTCATATTAACTTTTTTATGCGACTGCAAGGAGCATTTTTCCTACTTGTTTAATTTATTAATTTAAAATTTGTGGTTTTAGTTGTCCCCCGGAAGTGGTCCAGTTCCTGCCCCTGCTGTGCTACTTTGAGAACGAGACTTCTGATGAAGAGCTGAAGAGAGAGGCTCACAATCAACTGCTGGCTATGGCCAAGTCGGCCCTCTATGTTCGCGATATCAACTATGTGCTAACGCTGGCTAAACAGGTATATATATATAATATATATATATATTAGTGATGTGCGTTGAAGCATTTGCCCGCTCCGGAGCTCCGGCCGGAGCGGGCTGTCGGAGCACCGGAGCTCCGGAGCTCCGCGGAGCTCCGACGTCTGTGGAGGTTAAAAATGTAAAAATTTCATTTTAAGCTAAGAAAGTTATTTTTGCAATGAAAAGCAAGTCTACTAACTGTTTACTTCTATCGCTTCACATTTTTATGTTCGGTATCTGATGCCTTTGCTATTTTGTTCTACGTATTTGCTAACCTGTCTGTTTTATATATCTGAAATGAGTTCAAACTTTGACAAATTTTCACAGAATTTATGGCAGTTTGATTAATCGTTCTGTTGCGTTTGTATAAAAGCCTGTGTTAGTTTGCACTGCCGTTTAGTCTTAATGTTTGACTATTTCAAGATTTGCTAGCTAAGTTTAAGTTATATAAGATTTAGACTATAAAATTCGTTGCGGGAATTTCGTCAAAACTAAATTTTTCAAATCCAAAATGAATTATTGCAAATTTAGCAATGTGGACCAGATTTGCTTTTATCCACTGCTTAACTTTCAATAAAGTAAGTATATATATATAACCATAAAATAAATTTGAACGAGAAATTCTATCTGAAAAATATTAGAAAAGATGGGAGAGAAGAAAGTAAAGAAAATAGTTGTAGGCCTTGAAAGTTACGTAGAAGAATAGATTTTATTGGAAGAAGGAATAATTGATGGATTAATTAGTTGCAATTAATTAAAAACTTTTATGGAAATTCTTAGGTCATAGTTTAGAATTATATATATATTTCAATTTTATCATCTAGACAAGTTGGAAAAGTTGTCTCCAGAAAACGAATCATACAGCAGTCCGAAATAAAAAAATTTAAAATAATAGGAACCCTAATTAATTATAGTTCTTAAATCGTTAAAAGTGTTCAAATATTGCTTCATTATACAACTTATGAACAACAGACAGGCTTCAAAGCTTAAAAATGGCTGCTCCGGGTACCCGGAGCTCCGGAGCAGAAGCCCGCTCCGGAGCACCGAAAATCGGAGCTCCGTCGGAGCGGAGCTCCGGCGCACATCACTAATATATATATATATATATATATATATATATATATATATATATATATATATATATATATATATATATATATATATATATATATATATATATATATATATATATATATATTATATATATATATATATATATATATATATATATGTATGTATGTATGTAAATAAAGCACTTTTGGTAGATTGGATGGTGGTTGGGGCCCCTCAATTTGTCCTATTAGAGCTACCAAAAGCTATTTCAGTTCAGTAAAATTGGCCTCCTTGCTCTTGTACCTCTGTTTTCTATTTCTCCCCCTGTAAGTTGCAAAATTCAATGCGGGTCTCTTTTTTTCTGAGGAAAAATGAAAAAGATTAAAAATTCTAGCTGGAACTTAGACATTTGTTTTTTGTTTGATTTCGGTAAAAATTAGTATCACGATTTGCTTTGCTCTGCCAAAATTGTGATTGGTTGATATATAACGAAGTTTTTTGATTCTCTAAAGTTCTAACCAATAGTTTCACTCGCCGTACGCTGTAATTCGAAGTTTCAGGGTTCTAAACGGTTGACAGAAGAACCCAGTGTCTTGAGGCCTATGTGTTTAATTGCATTTTCCATAATATGTTTATCTGTATTTGTGTCTGTATTTTTTGTATTTGTCCTTTTTGGGTTTTGCTTTTTGTTTATTTTCTTGCTCTATTTTCTTTTTTCAGGCCTCAGAGTGTACCTGGTGGAAGGCCCGTGTCTCCCTTCTGCACTACATTGAGATTATGACCTTTACCAACCTATTCCTGCTGGCACCGCAGCATCATAAAATGGTTGCGGATATCCTCTATAAACTGCTGCGGGACTCTCAGATTGAGGTAGAGGATTTTTCCCTTAGAATTCTTCAGTAATTTTTTACGATTTACGATTTTAATTTTAATTTAAATTTTATTTCAGAACTGCCTGCCCCCCCCCCTCGCCTTCCAAACTATTTCATTTGACGCCAGGAAAATTGTAGAATTTCAAAATTTTATCCTTATTTAGTTGTTTATATTCATTTTTATATTTTATTTATTTATTTTAGGTTCAACAGGCGGCTTCAGATACTGTCAGTGGATTTTTTCATTGTCAGCTGATCAAGGTCACACCGCCTCTAATTGTAAGCTTTCTAACATTATATTTTTGATCTTAATCTTAATCTTAATAGATCTTTAACCTGCTGTGCTTATTCTAGAGGATTTTTCTTGGGGGTGCTCTTTGGGGGGACCCGTTGGGGGAGGCGAGTCATTCTTGGGGGGTGGGCGAAAATTTTTCAAAAAATGCTAAAAATTGCGTTATTTTTATAGTAATCGCCAAAGTAAGCGTATTTAGTGCTTAAATGGGCAAAATCGACTAAACATCATAAACATTTTTGAAAATTTGGCCTTCTGAGCGATTTTTCCAGGGCAAAAATTGGTACCAAAAGGGGCACCCACTTTTGGGGGGGGGCAATTTGGGGGGGGGCGATTCTGGGGGGAAAGGGTGTCTATGGGTCCCCCCACTAGAATAAGCCTAGACCTAAAATTGCAAATTTATACCTAATGTCAGCTGGCAGGCTCTTTGTTGCCAGTAAGCAACTGGCAGCAGTTTTGTCTGTGACTTTGTCGTACAAGAAACTTATTTCTGTGTTGTGCCCTACAACAAGAACTTATCCAGAACTTTGTCGTATACATATAATGCTCGATATTGAAGCTCGAAAACACAACGACTTTTTTGTAAAACGTGCCTCCCTGTGTCCAGATCTGTCCATCCCCTGAGGCAGGAATAGGAATTCTAGGCTTTTCTACCTTTTTTGCTCTAAACTGGGCTTATTTTAGTGGGGGGGCCCTCCCCATAAACGAAGTTTGCCCCCAAAAATCGCCCCCCCTAAACGAGATTGATGCCCCTTTTGGCACCAAATTTTGCCTTGAAAATATCGCTGAGAAGGCCAAAATTTCAAACATATTCTGGCTTCGTCGGCGATGTTTACTCAATTCTTGCCTTTTTGACACCATTAAATCTGCTTATTTTTGCGACAAAAATCCGGTTTTACAGTACATAGCTCTATTTTTAGCATATTTTTAGAAAAATTTTAGCCCCCCCCCCACCTCCAAATTCCTTACCCCTCGGACTGACTTTTGGCTCCCCCCCCCCTAGAACTAATCCCTAGAATAAGCCCAGCTAATGCGATACAGGGTATTATCAAGAGTCTATAATGATCATTTATGTTCCCTTGGTATTATGAGTGTGGCAAGGCAGAACTGAGAGTGAGCCAGGTAACTGGTAGCAGAACGGGAGCCGGCGCAGTGGAAATTTACTTAAGAACTCAGTGAACTGTCACGTGCTGGGATCGCACCCTCACACTGACTCTAAACTTTAGCAACTCTTAGAAACCTTGTCAAGTGCTGGGATTTCACCCTCACACTGACTTGCGCACAAATTCTACTGAGTTTCGGTTTAAGTTAATAGGCTAAGGTGTGAACCCCCGGCCTCTAAACTAGAATTAACCTAATTCTATACAACTGTGGATCGCTGCCTAGTCTAGTCTAAGCGAAGTCCTCTAAGTCCAAGTACAATCGTTTCGTTTACTAAAAGCTTCGTTTATTTCGCAACTAAGAAACACACCACCACCAAGCCACTGCAAGTCAAGATACTAAGCCACAAAACAGCAATTTGCAAGGACTTTTATAACTAGCTAAACCCCGCCCTCTGCTTACGTATTGTTTTCGAGGGAACTGCTTTTCGGCTCCTCTTTTTAGGCTCTTTCGCCTCTGTTCCTTTGCAAGTTGGGCCAGCTATTCTTCAAACTGGGTCGGCCCCTTTTAGGTTTCACTTTTGTTAATGTTGTTTTCGATAATTTTGGACTTTCAGCGGAAATATAAAAACTATGAAAATAGGCCCCAAAATTCATCAAAGTGCCATCCCCGCGATAATTCAAAGAATTGCATAAAAACCATCCCCAAACTCAAAAGTTTCCATCCAATAATTTCAATACTATCATTTTTGCAATGCGCCAATGAGGACACACAGAGTATTCTTACGGTAGCTCCCAGGCTTCCAGTATTGACAAGTCTACGATAGCAAGCAGCAGCACAAATCCAAAGCTGCGTAACAACATGTATAGCTTACGTAGAAATGCATACTACATGGGCTGCAATAGGCGGCAATAAGCTTTCAGTAAATGTTTTGCAATTGTATTTTTAATTTAGTCATGTAATAGCTAGAATTTGCTTAATATTTTTAGCCTTTTACATAATTTTTAAGTACCGATTTATCAGCTTGTTTCCACCTCGTGACATCACTTACCACCCAATGAAGCCGAAAGCCCTCTTTCGGACTGTACATCATTAATAAAGGCTACAGTTACAATTACAACTTTAGCAATGCTGATCCTTAGCCAGATCTATCGGAAATTTTCGTTAGCAAGTGGGATGAAAAGTCGAACTTATTTTAAATCTAAATGAACAAAATTTTATTGCGAAATCCAGATTTGATTGCTTGGCTTTTTGATAGGGCAAATATGGGAGGCTTTGAGAGCACAGACCAGCTTGGATTGAGCTCTGGTTTTATGTGCTAAACAGCTTTGCAGTCCACAAATTACGCTGGAGTGTGAAGGAAGACTGAGGGGCTCCACATAGTTACAACGCATAGCATATATTATAATGATTATATAAACCGCACAACGGTATACAGTTACTACACATAAAGAAACATGTACCCAATATAGACTCCACTGTTTTCCTCTTTGGATTTTCATTATTGAATGCAACGTTTCCTGTCCTTGTTGCACTACGTTTTACGTTTTTGGTAATTGAACATTTAAAAACCGAGCTGTTAATTAAAATACATCCAGCCTTATCAGTTAAATCGAAATTAGTTACAAAATCGTCCATGAGAGTATTTAATTTTAAATTTCTTTACAGCTTAACTTTTACGGCAGAAAGCTAAAATTAGGCATCCCACGGTATCTATTGGAATTTCGTAGCAGTCAACTGTCCCGTACATATTATGCAAACATATACTCTTGCAATGAAAAGATGTTGTCTAGTAATATGCAGGCCCAAAGTGTGCTGAATTTTTTTGGTTGGTCTTCAACACTAACAGCTGACCACTTCCAGAGGGAAACCCTTTCTTTGCTTCATGCTTGCATGTTAATGTGCATTTTCATGGGCTATAATATATTGTCGTGTGTGTGTAGTTGTGTATGTGTAGAGTTAGTGCAAACTTTTAAACTTGATGTGTTTCGCGACCACCGCCTTCTGTTAGGTTCCCAGTTTTGTTTATTGGAGTTTTGTTTAAACCACCCCGCATATATTACTAGTTTTAATTTATTTTTTAAATTAGAAAATAGCGTATATAACTTTCTGTAAAAGCAGTGTATCTTTGTCTTTGCTTATATCTCTACGATTTAAAATTCCGACAAAAATTGAATTTTTACACTTATTTTTAAAGGAAGGGGATTGCTCATATTTTCGGTCCTTATACTAGTTAGAAGAATATTGGGCTCTCAACGTAGATATATCTTACTAAATCAGGCCTTTTCTTTGTAATTGAGCTTGCACTCACAAGAATTCTTTTGCTCTATTGCTACTAGCATCTACGAAATCAATTTTGAAGCCAGTATTAGCTGCCTTGTGTTAGTTGCGCTTCTTCGCCAATTTCTTTTCGGCCATTGGCTTGCTAAGATGCTTGCATTTCAAAATTATGTTTAACTCTCATTTTTAACGTTAATGTGTATCTAAGTTCTAAGAAAATTATCAAAGCTATGACCAGTCTACTCAAAGCTATTTCTGCTCTTCTGAAGTTTTAGAATCTGCCAAGTTTTTACTGTTTATTTTTCCATTTAAGTTCAGGTTTGAAATTTTTTCTGTTTTATATGAGGCAATGTTTTTTCACGTTTTGAACGCTGTATTTTTGTCAAATGCCCATATGAGTTTTTACCCCAAACATTACGTACACAGCCAATACAATAAATACATAGCCTTCTATTCTATCACTTTCAATGATTTTGTCATCTAATACACATTACAAAGCACGGCACACAATTGAATTGATACAGCTACTATGCTGTTATTGAAAGAATAGAAAGCTGATATTTCGCAAGCCACAAAATCAGTACGATTGATAAAATCCATTCTTTAAAATTTTATTCCGGACAAAAGGACTTTTTTTGCACGTTCAGCACGCTTTACAGTTTTTTTGCATTAAGGTTGCCGTAACCCATCTACATTATTCATAGCTTAATAATTTACATTTCTTTAAAATGTTAAGCACAACAATTCAAGGTGCATCACGTTTCCAAGTACAACTACAAAAATCGATTCGGTCATTTCTAAAATTCAGTATACTTCAGTAACTTCCAGTACAGCCTTGGTCGGAGAACCAGGTGTGCAAACGCAAATGCAAGTTATCATCGTTTTTAACTTAGCGATTATTTTTTACAACTGCAAATAGAAGTTCAAATTAGCCATGTCACTTTTACGCGAGAGTCCAAATAACTTAGCATACTATCAGGACTCAGCTTTTTTTCGGAACTTTTCACGAGATTTACTACAAACATTTCTTATAAACACTAAAATTCTAAGTTTCTAGGTTCCGCGGAACCTACAGATTGCAGCCAAGAACACAGATTTAAAAGAAAAGCTAACAAACTTTAGTGCTTAGCTTTCTGCACTCATTAAGAATTCGTGTTTCTCTTCGAACGTCAAATTAGAGCCTCAGCATTCACAGCGGTACATCAGCTCTGTATAAACCTTCAGATTCTGCTTAAAAATCATACTAAAACGTAACGTCACTTTCACCGCAGTTTTTCATTCGGAGTTAGCCATAAATTGAGAAGCGGTCGGTTATTGTAAATTCTTCCTGTTTGCAACGCCAAGGCCGCTGGCGATAGTGAATTAAGGTACGCATAAACCGCATATTGCCATTGTGAAAACAATTAATTTCTTCATTCAATACAATTTTACTGAATCCTTGTAGTTTTTCAAGTGACTTCACAGCAGTCCGATTAAATTTCAACCTACTAGCAACGTAAGCACCTGAAATAGACTGGGGCCCCGCTAGCAATATAAAAACTACGCTGAGGCACAGTAGAAATCGAAAAAATAGGCTACATGCTTTCTTTATTAAATTTATGCAGAGCTCAGAACCATTTCCAAATAGTGAAATATTTTCCGATACTTGTGTATTTTTAGTGCCACCAGTAAAAGCAAAGTCTTTCTTGAGTTGTGGTAGAGCTGTTGTTATGTTCTGAACCTTTGGCAGACTAGTTTCACTTACGGGAACAGATACTTGGATTCCACCAATTACTTCATTTCCGATGCTATTTTTAACATAACTTTTCTGAAGTAACAACCGATTTTGCTCGAACATAGCTTTATTTTTGCTGTGCATTTCTCCCAAAGCAGACTGCAAAGTTTTCTGATTTTTCATTATAATTTCTTGACCTTTATTCAAAGCTTTAAGGGAAGTAGTTAGAGCGCCAATTTCAGTTAGCAAGTTTGTGGTATCACTTTCAGCTTTCTTGTAATGCAAGCGAACATTCGAAATCCTGGCGCAAGCTCCATCTGGCTCAGTTTGTGAGCTTCCCCTGGAATTGTTATTTTCATTCTCAGCCGAATATGTACCTGCGCGCCTATGAAAACACGCCCTAGCATAGTGGCCTGGTTGCAAACAGTAATTACAGATAGGACGACCATCTGTTGTCCAACCTCCTCGATTTGCTTGCGGCTGATTATTTAGATACTGCGGCTGTGGCCCTCGGTCCACATTTCGAGAATTTAAATGCATATTTTGAGCCGGTATTGGGCTGTAATTTCTCGCACTAGAGAAGCTTTGCTCTAGCTTATTACGTAATTCTGACAAATTTTCATTAGCGTATTGTTGAAACTGCTCGAACTTTTTAGCCTGAGTAATTGCTTGTGAGTGCTGCAACTTCATTTCTTCCACCACTTTACCCATTTCTGTGAGTAAAGGTTCAACTTCGGAATTAGTTTGCTGCTTTTCTGTTTGCGGAAATGAGTACGCAGCAACTGGTTTGGATGCCGGCCCCGTCAAACCTTCTAGAGCTTCGATTTGGCGAGCCTTTTTAATGGCATCCCGAAAATCGATAGGATTTTGCAAAATTAACTGAGTTTTATACATAGGATTTAACCCATTTATGAAACTGTTAAAAGATAAATTCATTGCCGCATCAGAATCCATTTCTGGATAAGCCTTTTGAACTAATCTTTGAATAGCATAGGCAAAATCTTGAACGCTTTATCGAGGTTTTTGAGTTCGGCTATGAAGTTGCATGCTCGCAAGTCTTTCGTACTCGGCAGGTTTAAGTTGTTCTGTGAGAGCAGCTTCTAAATGCTCTACAGTATCTTTTTGAGACGGTTCCAAATTTCTGTAAACATCGAGCGCAAAATCTCTTAAATATGCAGGAAGTACTTGTAATTGCTTGGCATCGTCCCAATTTTGGGCGTTAGCCACTAATTTGAAGACTACGAACCAGTCATCTATGGACTGTTCGTCAGATTTTCCAGAAAAAGCTCTCAAAGTATCTTTAGGTAGTGAAACAGTCTCTGTCGGACCCACCAAGACCGGTTTTTGACTTGGTGTTGCCGCATTAAAAGTATTGAAAAAGCTTTGCTTAAAAGCCATAAAGTCATCTTTCAAATTTGAAAAATCTTGAAATTCAGTGACATCCGGCAATTCCGAGATTTTCTGAGTGCACGTGGCCAACTCATCTTTCATATCCTCAAGCATTTTTGCTTGTGTTTTTATCGCTTTTGAATGCCGCTCCAGGCGGTCGTAGTCTGGATTTTGCGGAAAAGGTTGAGAGTTATTTATATCGTCAAACCCACCCTTTCCGTCAGCCATACAGCGTAACGCACAATGAAATTTTACGGTTTACAGACAGATATAAACTCTCAAAGTTTTACGAGATTTCAAAAGTTTCACTCTCCTGGGACCAATAAAATTTTCCTTTTGCGATCTTTCGGTCACTTCTTCGATCGGGAGCGTTGGGCGGTGAACCACGTGTCCGTCTCGAAATTATATTTACTCTCGTACGGTCTTGGAGATACCAGATTCGTACGTTAACCACGTTTGATTCAGCTTATATTCTAATCACAGCTTGTTAAAACACGCTTTATGTATATACTCTTCAACTCTAACCACACGATAAACTACAATCACAATAAAATTATCCAAAGTACTCAGATACCCACCAAAAAGTTGACATCCAAGCAGGATCTGGAAGGACAGATCAGGATTTCTCCACGGTTCACTGGCTAGGACGGCCCAACACCGGTCTTCCGAGGGTTAGATCCACTGGCTGAGGTCCTGGCGGCAACAGGCTTCCGGACGGCTGCGGACTTCCTGATGGCTCCCCAAGGATCTCCAGAAAATGTTGGCAGACTGGGCAAATCGCTGAAATTTGCCTGGGTATCTGAACAATGACTGGGACCGTCAGAGTTACAGGCAGCTGAGCGGTCTGCAGTGGCAGAGTTGTTGATGCTGTTACGTCAGCAGTCGGATACGTCTGCTGGAAGTTTGCGGCAGACTGATGTGGCCACTGATTCATACGCTGTCACCCAACAAAAAGGGTGGCAGTGGCTTGGTGTGTTCGTTTAGTTCGGCGGACTTCGCTAGACTTGTCTCGGCAACCACGCTCTGCTACCAATTGTGGCAAGGCAGAACTGAGAGTGAGCCAGGTAACTGGTAGCAGAACGGGAGCCGGCGCAGTGGAAATTTACTTAAGAACTCAGTGAACTGTCACGTGCTGGGATCGCACCCTCACACTGACTCTAAACTTTAGCAACTCTTAGAAACCTTGTCAAGTGCTGGGATTTCACCCTCACACTGACTTGCGCACAAATTCTACTGAGTTTCGGTTTAAGTTAATAGGCTAAGGTGTGAACCCCCGGCCTCTAAACTAGAATTAACCTAATTCTATACAACTGTGGATCGCTGCCTAGTCTAGTCTAAGCGAAGTCCTCTAAGTCCAAGTACAATCGTTTCGTTTACTAAAAGCTTCGTTTATTTCGCAACTAAGAAAACACCACCACCAAGCCACTGCAAGTCAAGATACTAAGCCACAAAACAGCAATTTGCAAGGACTTTTATAACTAGCTAAACCCCGCCCTCTGCTTACGTATTGTTTTCGAGGGAACTGCTTTTCGGCTCCTCTTTTTAGGCTCTTTCGCCTCTGTTCCTTTGCAAGTTGGGCCAGCTATTCTTCAAACTGGGTCGGCCCCTTTTAGGTTTCACTTTTGTTAATGTTGTTTTCGATAATTTTGGACTTTCAGCGGAAATATAAAAACTATGAAAATAGGCCCCAAAATTCATCAAAGTGCCATCCCCGCGATAATTCAAAGAATTGCATAAAAAACCATCCCCAAACTCAAAGTTTCCATCCAATAATTTCAATACTATCATTTTTGCAATGCGCCAATGAGGACACACAGAGTATTCTTACGGTAGCTCCCAGGCTTCCAGTATTGACAAGTCTACGATAGCAAGCAGCAGCACAAATCCAAAGCTGCGTAACAACATGTATAGCTTACGTAGAAATGCATACTACATGGGCTGCAATAGGCGGCAATAAGCTTTCAGTAAATGTTTTGCAATTGTATTTTTAATTTAGTCATGTAATAGCTAGAATTTGCTTAATATTTTTAGCCTTTTACATAATTTTTAAGTACCGATTTATCAGCTTGTTTCCACCTCGTGACATGAGTACAATGTTGTAGTTTAAGTGTTGAGTTGTTTTTGTCTCGGTATTTGCAGCGTCGTTTTGAGTCCTGGTCTCGAACCCTTCAGAACTTCAGCATCCACTATGCCGGTGTCCTGGGTCTGTCGGCCATCGTGAAAGCCTTTCCCTACTCTGTCCCCGACTATCTACCCGAAGTTTTGATGAACTTTTCTGCCTTTGCTAGTCAACCGGAGCCTGTTCTCGTACGTTCGGAGAAATGCTTTTTTTTCAAGTTTCCGGAAACGGAGGCATACGTAGTATGTATGTAGACATGGTATGATGTTGTAGTACGTATTTGTGATAATTTTATTTAATTGAATTATTGATGATCTATTATCTGCCATTGCTATAGCCTGAAAAAACTTTTTCTGAATTAATGTGTCTTCTCTGCCAGCTGTAGTTTTTTTTCTGGTTTTCTAGGGCACAGTTCGCAAGACCCTGTCCGAATTCAAGCGCACTCATCACGACAACTGGCACGAGCACAAGCAATCCTTTACGGATGATCAGCTCACGGTTCTTACGGAACTTCTGGTCTCGCCAAACTACTATGTCTAAGCAGGACTCTACCCCCCCCCCTCCCTTCTGTTTGGTCGTGGTTCCTCAACCTTCATAATTTTGATTTCCGGAGAAATTCCTTCCGTTTTTGGCTTGATGTTGGCGATGCATTGTGGATTGGTCCATCGACCTTGCAAAAGTGATGGTGTTGATTTGGACATGACCCCCTGACCGTTTCTCTTTTACTTTTTGTTTTTAGGAGATGCCCCCCTCCCATCCTTCTAGTTTACAACAACTCGTTTAAACCGACTAGCTTACCATTGTATGTTGTCGTGATGTTTCGTGTCCATCTTGTTTGTTTTGGACTGCTTGCATACTTTTAGCAAGAATACGTAATGCATAAGAGTATGACAGCTGGCATACTCTATGTATTATCAGCTTGACACATCCTCTGCACGCTAACGGCTGACCCCCCCCCGCAAATTGGTACCCAGTCGAAACGGCGGTACGCTCACTCGCTCCTTGCTTGTGTGCGAAAGCTCGAAAACACAAGCACTACGTGCGCAAGTTTTGTGTCTTTTTTGAGCAGTAGAACACACGCATAGCGGCCATTTTTTGAAGTGAAAGGTCTACTTTGTGGGGGGTGGTCAGCCGTTAGCGTGCAGAGGATGTGTCACGCTTATGATACATAGAGTATGTCATACTCTTATGTATTATGTACTCTTGCTTTTAGATACAAGAAGGTACAAGTACAGGGTTAGGTCAAGAACTTGTGGTGCCACTTTTTGTTGATAAGGTTTCATATTACTTGGTTGATGGGCGGGGTCGGGGGGATTTGTCATTCCTGCAGAATCAGACCTGGCCCCCCTCCCCTACCCTAAGAGAGTTCTTATTCTCGGGTGGTTAGCCTTGCCGGGTTTACTTTTAGGATTAAAAATTCGAGAAAACTGGAAAATTTGGTCTGGAGAGTTTTGACTACACTTTGTTGGCTTAATCCCGCAATTTGTCTGCTCGCTCGGCGTCCAATCTAATACCTGTTTGTGCGGACATTCTTTATGCATTGGAAAGTGTGCGTTTACAGCCCAAGTGCATGTAACTGGTGGCTGTCTGTGCACCCTGCGCGCGCACAAGATGCAACTTTTGG